>JAPXFY010001339.1:0-37587 GCA_030674185.1 Monoplex corrugatus | reverse complement strand
GCTGGCGCAAATCCAAACTCACTGTACACAGGCAACTTTTCCAAGCCTCTAAAACAAAAGTATCCACCCTCATTGCATCAGCAAAAACAAGCTATTTCCAAACCAAAATCCTGAATGCCTCTTCTTCAAAAGAACTCTTTACAACCATGAATCATCTCCTTGGCACACGAAAAGATTTACCTCTCCCAACAAAACATACAAATGAAGAACTCCCATCTGTATTCTCCAACTATTTCACCACCAAAATACAAACTCTTCGTGACAGGCTTGACAGGACACCCTGTCAACCATGCCCACCTGACCCTTCCTTCTCTGGCACACCTCTTTCTACTTTTTCCCCAGTCTCACAAGAAGAAATTCTCAACACAATCAGATCCATGTCGTTCAAAACCTGCGAACTGGATCCTCTTCCAGGTTCTGTCTACGCCGACTGTCTCCCTACTCTCCTCCCATTCATCACTGACATCATCAACACTTCTCTTCAAACTGGAACTGTCCCAGATTCTTTCAAGTCTGCTATTGTTCACCCTCTCCTCAAGAAACACAATTTAGATCCAAATGAACTGAAAAATTACCGGCCTATCTCTAATCTCTCTTTCTTGTCAAAACTCCTTGAAAAAGTCGTCCTCAACCAGCTGAACTCTCACCTGTCTGCCAACAATCTCCTCAATCCTTTCCAGTCAGCCTACCGCCAGTGCCATAGCACTGAAACTGCCCTACTACACATTCTCAACAATCTCCTCCTTGCAACTGATACTGGCAATGTCTCTCTCCTCACACTCCTTGATCTGTCTGCAGCCTTTGATACCATTGATCATGGTATTCTCCTTTCTAGACTTCATCATACTTTTGGCATCTCTGACATTGCTCTGTCTTGGTTCACTTCATACCTATCAAACAGAAAACAAACCGTTCTCATCAATGGCACTTACTCTCAACCTGCATACCTGACCTGTGGTGTTCCACAAGGATCTGTCCTTGGCCCTGTTCTTTTCACTCTTTACACCTCCCCCCTGTCCACCATCACCAACTCCCATTCTATAAAACACCACTTCTATGCTGATGACACCCAACTTCAAGACAGTGACTCACCTGATAATATACAGCGCCTGTTGACTCGCACCACTGAGTGTTACTCGGACATTAAGAACTGGATGACACACAATAGACTTCAGCTTAATGACGACAAAACAGAAGCTATCCTCATTGGCACCCGTCAGAAACTTTTCTCAGCTGCCTCCTCTTTCTCTCCCATTATGTAACACATCAGTCCCAATTTCTGATTCAGCTAAAAACCTTGGTGTCTGCATTGACTCTACCCTCTCCATGAACAACTTTGTTTCTCAAACTGCCAGATCCTGCTACTATCATCTCCATCGTATAAAGCTGATCAGGAAGTATCTCTCTGTCGAAACAACTGCAAAACTCGTTCTCTCCTTCATAATGTCTCGCATTGACTATTGCAATTCACTCCTGTCTGGTCTTCCTGCCTCCACCATTCACATCCTACAGCGCATTCAAAACAATGCTGCACGCCTTGTACTCAAAAAGAAAAAAGCTGACCACATATCTCCTCTCCTGGCACAACTTCACTGGCTCCCTGTATCAAAGCGCATACAGTACAAACTAGACACCATGTGCTACAAAAGCCTCAATAACGCAGCCCCCGATTACCTGTCAAGCCTACTTGAGATCTATGTTCCCTCACGTACCCTCCGCTCTGCCTCTGATCCTCTGACTCTTCGCTTTCCACGCACTACGACTCGTAAAGCTCAATACCTATGGTCCACGAGCCTTCTCTGTTTCTGGTCCACTCTCCTGGAACAAACTTCCTCTCTCAGTCCGTCAGCAACCTACTTTTGTCTCTTCAAGTCCGCTCTCAAAACTCACCTTTTCTCTCCATGCATAAAAATCCTAACCTCACTCAATCCTCCCCTCTGCGCTGTCTCCGCTCGGAGGGAATCACATGTTATAATATAACGCAGCCCCCGATTACCTGTCAAGCCTACTTGAGATCTAGTTCCCTCACGTACCCTCCGCTCTGCCTCTGATCCTCTGACTCTTCGCTTTCCACCACTACGACTCGTAAGCTCAATACCTATGGTCCACGAGCCTTCTCTGTTTCTGGTCCACTCTCCGAACAACTTCCTCTCTCAGTCCGTCAGCAACTACTTTTGTCTCCTTCAAGTCCGCTCTCAAAACTCACCTTTCTCTCCGCATAAAATCCTAACCTCACTCAACCTCCCCTCTGCAGCCTGTCTCCGCTCGGAGGGAATCACATGTTATAATAATAATTGTATGCTATGCTCTGTATAATTTTCCATTGCTTTTATCTGCTTTTTGCTTATTCTTTCTCCCCATTTATAGCCATGCGTGTTGGGGGGTGTGTGGTGTGTGTGTGTTGTGGTTCTGTATGTGTGCGTGCGGTGTGTGCGAGCGTGCGTGCCTGCGTGTGGTCTGCTTCAGCGCTTAGATTTGATTTTATCAAGATTTTGCGCTATATAAATATTGTAATTATTATTATTATTATAAAACAAACAAAAACAGACCACAACACAAAACAAACAAAAACAGACCACAACACAAAACAAACAAAAAACAACACAACACAAAACACAACAACAAAACAACAAAAACCACAACACCAAACAAACAAACAAAACCACAAAACAAAAAAAAAACAGACCACAACACAAAAACAAACAAAAACAGACCACAACACAAAACAAACAAAAACAGCACCACAACACAAAACAAACAAAACAGACCACAACACAAAACAAACAACAAAACAGACCACAACAAACAACAAAACAACAAACACGAAACCAACAAAACAAACAAAACAAACAAAAACAGCCACAACACAAACCAAACAAACAAACAAAAAGGCCACAACACAAAACAAACAAACAAACAACACAACACAAACAACAAACAAAAACAGACCACAACACAACAAACAAAAACAGCCACAACAAAAAACAAACAAAAAACACAACACAAACACAAACACAAACAAAAACAGACCACAACACAAAACAAACAAAACAGCAAACAACACAAACAAACAAAAACAGACCAACAAAACAAACAACAAAAACAGGCCACAACACAAAACAAAACAAACAACCCACAACACAAAAAAACAAACAACAAAACACAAGACCACACAAAAACAAAAAACAAACAAAAAAAAAGACCACAACACAAAACAAACAAAACAGACAACACAAAACAAACAAAACAGACACAACACAAAACAAACAAAAACAGCCACAACACACAAAAAAACAAAAACAGACCACAACACAAAACAAACAAAACAGCCACAACACAAACAACAAAACAGCCACAACACACAACAAACAACAAAAACAAACAAAACAAAAACAAAAACAGACCAAACACAAACAAACAAACAAACAAAACAAAAAAGACCACAACACAAAACAAACAAAAAACAGCAACACAAAAAACACCAAAACAAACAAAAAAACACAACACAAACAAACAAAACAGACCACAACACAAAACAAAAAAA
Source organism: Monoplex corrugatus (assembly GCA_030674185.1). Taxonomy (NCBI): domain Eukaryota; kingdom Metazoa; phylum Mollusca; class Gastropoda; order Littorinimorpha; family Ranellidae; genus Monoplex; species Monoplex corrugatus. Next base: position 34,043 of record JAPXFY010001339.1, on the reverse strand, counting down.
CAGACCACAACACAAAACAACAAAACAGACACCACAAACAAAACAAACAAACACAGACCACAACACAAACAAAAAAAACAGACCACAACACAAACAAAAACAACACACACAACACAAAACAAACAAAACAACCACAACACAAAACAAAACAAAACAAAAACACCCAAACAACAAAAAAACAAAACAAAACGCCAAACAAACAAACCAAAAACAAAACAAAAACAACAAAAACAAAAACAGCCAACAACAAAAAACAGCCAAACACAAACAAAAAACAGCCACAACACAAACAAACAAAAGACCCAACACAAAACAAACAAAAAGCCACAACACAAACAAAAAAAAACCACAAACAAACAAAAAACCCAACACAAAACAAAAAAAACAGCCACAACACAAAACAAAAAAAAACCACAACACAAACAAAAAACAACACAAAAAAACAAACAACACAAACAAAAAACAAAAAAGCCACACAAAAACAAACAACAAAAACACAAACACAAACAAAAACAACAAACAAACAAACAAAAACAACCACAACACAAAACAAACAAAAACAACAAACACAAAAAAAAACAAAACACAACAAAAAAAAAAAAAACACAACAAAAAAAAAAAAACAGCACACACAAAAAAACAAAAAACAAAAAAAAAAAAAAAACCAAAACACAAAAAAAAAAGCAAACACAAAACAGACCACAACACAAAACAAACAAACAACAGACCAAACACAAACAAAACAAACAAACAACAACCACAACACAAAAAAACAAAAACAGACCACAACACAAAACAAACAAAACACACAACACAAACAAACAGCACACAAAAACAAAACAAAAACAGACAACACAACAAAACACAAGACCACAACACAAAACAAAAACAGCCAACACAACCAAACACAAACAAACAAAAACAACACAACAAACAAAAACAAAACAAACAAACAAAAACAGACAACACACACAACACAAAACAAACAAAAACAGACCACAACACAAACAAAAACAAACAAAAACAGCAACAACAACACAAACAAACAAAAACAGGCACACACAAACAAACAAAACCAAACAAAAACAGACACAACACAACAACACAAACAAACAAAAAAACAGACCACAACACAAAACAAACAAACAAAAACAGACCACAACACAAAACACAAACAAAAACAGGCCACAACACAAACAAAACAAACAAAAACAGCCACAACACAAAACAAACAAACAAAAACAGACCACAACACAAAACAAACACAAAACAGACCACAACACAAAACAAACAAACAAAAACAGACCACAAACACAAAACAAACAAACAAAAACAGGCCACAACACAAAACAAACAAAAAACAGCCACAACACAAAACAAACAAACAAAAACAGCACAACACAAACAAACAAAAACAGACCACAACACAAACAAACAAACAAAAACAGGCCACAACACAAAACAAACAACAAAACAGCCACACACAAAACAAAAAAACAGCCAACAACACAAACACAACAAACAAACAAAACAGGCCACAACACAAACAACAAAAACAGACCACAAACAAAACAAACAAAACAGACCACAACACAAAAACAAACAAAAACAGCCACAACACAACAACACACAAACAAAAAACAGACCACAACACAAAACAAACAAAACAGACCACAACACAAAACAAACAAAAACAGACCACAACACAAAACAAACAAACAAACAGCCACAACACAAAACAAACAAAACAGACCACACACAAAACAAACAAAAACAACCACAACACAAAACAAACAAAACAGCCCAACAAAACAAAAACAAAACACACACACAAACAAACAACAACAGACCACCAACACAAAACAACACACAACACAAACCACAACACAACAACAAAAAACAAACAAACACAGACCACAAACAAAACAAACAAAAACAAACAGACCACAACACAAAACAAACAAACAACAGACCACAACACAAAACAAAAACAGCCACAACACAAAACAAACAAAAACAGACCACAACACAAAACAAACAAAAACAGACCACAACACAAAACAAACAAACAAAAACACAACACACAAACAAACAAACAAAAACAGACCACAACACAAAAAAACAAAAACAGACCACAACACAAAACAAACAAAACAGACCACAACACAAAACAAACAAAAAAAACAGCCACAACACAAAACAAACAAACAAAAACAGACCACAACACAAAACAAACAAAACAGACCACAACACAAAACAAACAAAACAGACCACAACACAAAACAAACAAAAACAGACCACAACACAAAACAAACAAACAAAAACAGCCACAACACAAAACAAACAAACAAAAACAGGCCACAACACAAAACAAAACAAAACAGGCCACAAAACACAAAACAACCCAAACAAAAACAGGCCACAACACAAAACAAACAAAATCAGGCCACAACACAAAACAAACAAAACCAGAACAACTGTGAATAAATCCTATACAAGAGTTGATGCAGGCGCCGTCATAAGATGGTTAATATCAGACATTCAGTCAGAAGGTACCGGGTTCTATCCGCCAAGACACCTCCGCCCGGTGGGTAAAGGGTGGAGATTTTTCCCCATCTCCAGATCAACACATGTGCACACCTGCCAGTGTCTAAGACCCCAGTGTGTATACGCGTGCAGAATATCAAATACGCACGTTAAAGAACCTATAAGTGGAGTCCGTGGCTGGCTTATTGAAACGTGAAAACACCCAGTTTGCAAGCCATGGACGACAGAATACAGATTGTGCAGCAACACACTGCCTGCACAAATACACACTGCGCAGCCACCCACAGTGTCTGCAAACAACGTTCACACACGAATCCGAGAGAAAAAGAGGGGTGAGGGGGAACACAGTGCATAGGCGAGAAAGCGTGTAAACGTGATTTTGTTTGACCTACTCCAACACAAATGTGACTATTTCTGTCCATATTGTTTGCCTCAGTTTTGTGTATTTGTTCTTTGGTGTCTTTTATATCACTCTTGGACTCCCGCACCCTGTACACCAGTATCCTGCATTGTCAGCCATGCTAGCAAAAAAAAAATTTTTTACTCCCTCACCCTATCCACCAGCTTCCTGCAGGAACGATAAACATAAAGATGAATTAGCAAAAAATATGTGCCTGTTTTTTTTTTTTTATTATTAATTATTATATTATTAATGTAATCGTGTTCTCGTTTTATTTCCAGGTTTCTGGTGTTTCGGTCAAACACCATTAAACATGTGCCAGAATGCCTTACATAGACAAAGATACAAGACTTCTGTTTTCATTAATGGTTAAAAGGGCCTTCTTATGTGGGGATGCCAGGGGCTCTTTTAGTAGAAATAGTATCCCCACCTTCTGTAAATTCTGTCCCAGAAATTTCCTCTTTTCTGTCACTGTTTGTTTCTCCTTGCTTCTTTGTTTTCTGTCATTTCTTCCTATCATTTTTTTTCTTTGCCTTGATGGTCCGTTCACCTGTAGTTTTCTATCAAACTTTCCGTACACTTAGGATTGACAATAGGGTGCAAGTATGAAGTGTGTGTGTTTTTGTTTGTTTTTGTTTTTGTTTGTTTTTCGTTGTTGTTGTTGTTGTTGTTTTTTCTGCACAGGAAATGTTAGCTGATTTAGGCCAGTTTTTGTATGCTTTTTAGTGTTCTTAGTTATGTTCAGATACACATACAATTATGTACTGGGGCACACATACACACATACACATGCATACACACACATACACACATATACACATGCATACACACACATACACACATACACATGCATACACACACATACACACATACACATGCATACACACACATACACACATACACATGCATACACACACATACACACATACACATGCATACACATGCATACACACACATACACAACACATACACATGCATACACACACATACACACATACACATGCATACACACACATACACACATATACACATGCATACACAGACACAATTACCGTCTAATATTACTCAGTGAAAAGACGTTAAATCAAAGAACGAACGAACGAACGAACACAGACAGGTATTTTTCAACTTACCTATAAAACCACAGTGTGCTCTTTGCACTTCGCTTTGAACTAACACACACACACACACACACACACACACACACACACACACACACACACATACACACACACACACACACACACACACACATACACACACACACACTCACACACACATACATACACATACACACACACACGTACACACACACATACATACACATACACACACACATACACATACAATTACGCGCTGGGGCACAAATACACACACATACACATGCATACATACACAGGTATTTTACAACTAACCTTTATAACCACGGTCTCCTCTCCGATTTTTGTTTCGAAAACGTCGCCGAATACGCCTTCTCCTATTTTCTTCAACGGCTCAGAAATTCTGGAAATTTGAAAACAAAGTGACATATTTGATATAAAGAAGTCAACCTGGCCTGACGATATCAGTCCTTTCTATCCAAAGTCAAGATGACATAAACCTATGTGCTGATGTATTCAATATCAATAGACACAGAATCAAGCCTTTGTTGCATTAGCCAAATGAAAAATAATGACAGCATACTTGAATATACATGAATATATACATAAATATATGTACATATATATACATATATATATGTACATACACATACATACCTTATGCATATGAAGGCATGCGTTTCAGATTTAGTGTTATTTCTTTTGGCTCCTACTCACATACGCACTTTTAGACAACCTAAGTTATCTGTTAAAAAAAATATGTGTAGGGATTTCATATTCCGGAGTACTTACATTTCATTGTAAGAATGATTTTTAAACGATCATCTCATTTAGGGAGATTCATTTGTGCTCGTCCCCTTCTTCTGTTTTTTTTTCTCTCTCTCTCTCTTTGTATGACACTTGAGTGGTCATGAAGCTGGGACAGTTTTCACAGCGTTATGATGAGTTGATCATGATGCCATGGATTCCATCTACAACTAAGACTGTGTGACAAGGCTGTAATCAACGCTTTATTTCATAATACATGCATATCAATAAAAACAGCCTCGAAGGACATGTTGAACTGAAGAGACTATAATTCGGGAGAATTTAACAAGGACACAAGATATTGCTGGATCTAGCAGATGACTGTGTTTATACGATACATTTCTAAAAAAAAAATCACCAGTTCTGGATTTTATTGATTTTAGCAATAACTCACACATACTATTCATTTCTGAAAAGAAAAGAAGATCACCATTTCTGGATCTTATTGATTTTAGTCATTACTCCCTGGCCGAAACAAACCATATCTTGAACAGTCCAGACTAAACGATCGTAGACAAAACGTAATCAGGCGAATTGCAGTGCGCGGAGGAAAGAGCCGTCGGTCTGTGTCGAGTTGGAAGACCTGGACAGGTGGGATATCATGTGAGGTACGAGTCTTTCACCCTTTGACTCCCGCACCCTATCTACCAGCTGCAAAAACTTAACCCTTTGATTCCTGCACCCTTTCCGCCAGCTTCCTGCGGGAATCAAAGGGTTAAGTTTTTGTTTTGCTTGCATGGTTGGCAATGCAGAATGCAGGTGGACAGGAAGCGGGAATCAAAGGGTTAAAGTCATCTATCCGAGATCTTCCTTGGTTGGCCTCTGGGCTTGTAGTCAGTCATCCTTGTGTTGTATGCACGGTGGGTCAGGTGGTAAGTGGACAGTGGGGTGTGAGATGACTGGACCACCCGACTGTCTGCTGTTGAATGCAAGGTGCACTGCTGTTGTCCTCATCATTTTATCCGAGTCCTGGTGTTACGGATCGTGTCTTACTGGATCTTGTTGACATTTTTCTCAAGCTGCTCATCTCACAGGTCGTGAGTTTGCCTTCAAGGGCCTGGTCAGGAGTCCAGGAGTTAACAGTTTGCTTAACATGGACTTACAGCCCTCGGACAGCTCCATATGTGCTCCACCCAAATCTGCCAACAGTTATCTGGCAGATTCCCTGAACCTGCACAAAACCCTGCGTGCTGGCAATGAGGACGAGGAGAGGAGAGTAGGGATCTATGAAACACCAAGCTGACACCACCAGAATGATGGAAACATTATGATGGGCAGCCAACAGGTCAGTGGATCTATGAAACACCAAGCTGACACCACCAGAATGATGGAAACATTATGATGGGCAGCCAACAGGTCAGTGGATCTATGAAACACCAAGCTGACACCACCAGAATGATGGAAACTTATGATGGGCAGCCAACAGCCAGTGGATCTATGAAACACCAAGCTGTCACCACCAGAATGATGGAAACATTATGATGGGCAGCCAACAGGTCAGTGGATCTATGAAACACCAAGCTGTCACCACCAGAATGATGGAAACATTATGATGGGCAGCCAACAGGCCAGTTTTCAGTGTTGCAGTCTGGAATTAAACTCGAGATATCATATCTTCAGTCCACCACTCTATCAAAATAACTAACCAGTCTGACCATGTGTCCATCGCAAATGAGTGTGGAAACAACGTTGAAACTGATGAGGTCAGATTGGGCCTTCACTGGGATGCTGGGATGTTTCAAGAGAGGGGCTGTCTGGTAGCTGATGTTGTCAGCCTTCCGCACTCTGGTTTCCATTTCTGTTTAGTCAAGTTCCAATGTTGGTGAAGGTGTTGACGAGATGCACAATAGGGGCATACGCTTTACAAACAGTACTACTGTGTAACAGACTACGGCGCAACTACCACAACAACTTACCTATTATTCATGAACTCCTCCATCGTTTCTGTCAGCTCGTCACACACTTGGACACGCCTTTCCTGTCCTTGCACTGTTGTTAAAAACACACGTCTGGGGTCCTGGTTTACCTGGAAGTCATTGACAGACTGAACACACACACACACACACACACACACACACACACACACACACACACACACACACACACACACACACAAGTGTTCAATGTTTAATAGAAGATCATTTGACCCTATCGTGGCATGGAGGTTAACATCAAATAAATACAGATCCAATGGAATCAAGACATAGAAAACAGAGAAAATGCACAAGAGTCCATCAAATCAAAAAACAAAACAAAAAACAAACAAAAAACATCATTTGAAATTGCCTTAAGATCAGATACTCAACTTTTCCTGCACGAGTTTATAAAAAATGGATAAAATTTCATTGTTTCAATTATATTTTGTCCTTCTGGATATGACACTACATGTACACAATGAAAATGTTGAATTCATAACAAGTGTGACTGCCCGCGTTCAAGCAAACAGGAAACATCAGACACAAAATCCCTTTCTCACACTGGACAGAACAGCAGGTAAGTTTCATTTTTTCTCCTAATTTTTGTACCTGGTGTTTGTTTGTGATCTTACGCTTGACAAAGGCCATTGGCTACAAATTTGCGCCTGTCTTTTCTTGTTGTATTAAATACGTGTTATTCTTTTTTTTTTCGTGTTTTTGCTGGTTAATGAAAATATTGGTTTGACTGACATATATCTTTGTGGAACAAACTTCACATGGCCACTATGGATTTCAGGTTATAAGGAAATACAGCAAAACTAGATGTCAACTGTTTGCGTCCACCTTATGCCGTCTCAAGCTTGTGACATCTGCATCGAAAGTAAATCAAAAGCAAAACTGGTAACTGTGCAATACATTTTTTTCCAAACTCGTTTTTGAAATTTCGAAACAATGCCCATAACGACTATTTCTCAAAAGTTCTCTTCCAGTTTTGCTGATATTAAGCCTGAATTGGGTGAGTGAGTAACAAATGTACAAAATCCTAAATTTTGACAATTCCAAACGAAACCAAAAGCCTCATTGGACAATCATTTCCTAATATGACCAAACACACACAACACACATACACACACACACACACACACACACACACACAACGCGCGCCGCGCGCGCGCGCGCACGCACGCACGCGCACACACACACCACACGCACACGCACACACAGACACACACAGACACACACACACATGCACACACACACACAAACACACATCGCGCACAATCACACACACGCACACATATTCACGCACAACACATGCGCACACCCCACACACACACACACACACACACACACACACACACGCACACACATACAAACGTGCACGCACACCATAACAGTATACTAGCCAGTCATGATTTTACGGTGGAAGCTGTGAGTTTGTTTTGAAGAAATTCATCTCAAGAAATTCATCTCACCCGGGTAACTCCATGTGTGCTCTAGCCAAATCTGCCAACAGTTACCTGCTAGACTCCCCGAGTCTGCACAACGCCCTGGGTGCTGGCCAAGTCTTGAAATTGGTAGAATTAAACGAGAGAGCCCCATGAAACACTAAGCTCACACCATCAGAGTGACGGAAACTTAAGATGGGCAGCGAACAGACCAGTGTTGAATACTGCAGGCTGGGATTGAACTCAGGATAACAGATCTTGAGTCCATGGCTCTATCAAGAGAACCACCCAGCCGCCATGAACTGTGAGCATCACCCACATACGTTGCAGTCTGGAAAATCTTCACAGTATTCAAAACAAGTGTTAAAAAAGAATAAGAACTCGTATAATGATACAACAAGACAAGACAGGCGCAAATTTGTGGCCAAGTTTCAAGCGTAAATTCACAAACAAATGAACAGCAGATACAATAATTAGGAGAGAAAGACTGAAACATTCCTGCTACTCTGTCCAGTGTGAGGAAAGGAATGAGTGTATCTGATGTTTGTTTGTTTGTGATCTTACGCTTGACAAAGGCCAGTTGACCGAAATATTGCGCCTGTCTTGTCTTGTTGTACGATGTACGCGTTCTTCTCCTTTTTTCGTGTTTTTTCACCGTATTGTTATGTTGTGTCATGTTGTGTCATGATGTGTCATGTTGTGTCATGATGTGTCATGTTGTGTCATGTTGTGTCATGTTGTGTCATTGCCTGGTTGGCACAGAGGTAGAGAACCATGTCTTCCAATCTATCTGCACGAGTTCGCGCTGGTACCAACCATGTCCTTGGGTCTTTATATACATGTACATGCAGATCATTCATAGGGAAAATTAGGAAAAAACAGGCAACATTTATTGGCCATTTTATGAGGAAAAGGGAATTAGAGCACTAGGTCACAACAGGAAAACTGGAGGGAAAGAGAACAACAGGTAGACCTAGGGAGAAAATACTGGACGGACTTTTTGCAGGGTGGTTGAGGACAGAGAGGGTGGAAGATGTGCTTGCGGCAACAAGGGATAGATACATATGGAGGGCCATGATCGCCAACGCCATGCGGCACGGCACATGATGATGATGATGCAGCCGTCACTCCACCCAGCCGTCAATGGGTACCGACTTCTTTTTTCTTCTAAGTTCAGGGAGAGGTAAAGCAGCCAGAGAGAAGAAAATGATTCCGAGTAAAAGTTGAGATCTCTGCCACCTCACCCCCCCCCCCCTACAAAAGAATTATGGGACAATCACACACACACACACACACACACACACACATACATACATTGTCTCTCTCTTTCTCTGTCTCTCTCTCTCTCTCGCATGCACTCACACACACACACACACACACACATATATATTTAATGCTCTTTCCCTCTGATATACACAAACACACACATACACACACACACTTTCTCTCTCTCTCATTGGCACACACACATATGCACGCGCGCGCACACACACACACACACACACACAACAATCACACACACACACACACACACAACACACACAACAACACACACACACACACACACACACACACACACACACACACACACACACACACACACACACACACACACACACACATCTTCACAACAAACTACAAACTCCAACTTACAGCGACAGACGGCGAGGGGGTTTCTGGTGTACTGGCAGTCTCGGTATCACTGCTGTCGGTTGTTTCATCTCCGTCTTCAAGTGAGTAGAAATATTCAGCAACCTGTCCAGCACCATCCTCATCTTCCTTATTATGTTCGTTGCCGTTCAACAACCACTGGTCTGGGTCGGGGCTGTCGTGACTGGTTGTCAACAAACGCTGGTCTGGGTCGGGGCTGTCGTGGCTGGTTGTCAACAACCGCTGGTCTGGGTCGGGGCTGTCGTGGCTGGTTGTCAACAACCGCTGGTCTGGGTCGGGGCTGTCGTGGCTGGTTGTCAACAACCGCTGGTCTGGGTCGGGGCTGTCGTGGCTGGTTGTCAACAACCGCTGGTCTGGGTCGGGGCTGTCGTGGCTGGTTGTCAACAACCGCTGGTCTGGGTCGGGGCTGTCGTGGCTGGTTGAGGCACACCCAAAAGAGAACATCCGTCGGCGTTTGGACAGGAGTGGCTGTTCTGTTGCCGATTGACGTTTTCTTCGTCTCCCTGACCTTCCCAGGGATGCCCTCCAAGTAGAAGGTTGATGAGGCCGCCCGTTTGCACTTCTGTCTGATTTGCTGTGCTGTTGAACCTGCCTTCCTCTGGCGCGGTCACCCCGTGACGGGTATGATGTTCCGACCAGGCAGGTTGTAGCCTGATCAACGCGGAAGGCAGGGTTGAATTCAATGTCGGATCCCGTCGGCCCACAAGGAGACGCCATTGCTATAATTCTGGTGAAATTACAGAAAAATGTATCACAACGTGTAACAATATTAACATTCAACTATTAGACAGATGCACAAGCAAAGAGTTTTCAGTTTTCAGGAGGGTATCATCGCACTCGAACCCTTCCATACGTGCTCCACCCAAATCTATCAGCAATTGTCTGACAGATTCCCTGAGATTGCGCAAAACATTATGTGCTAGTAAGGTTTTTAGATAGTGAGCGTGAAGGTGAAAGGGTGGCAGGTGTTGAGAGACCTATGATATGAAACTCTAAGCTGACACCACCACAATGACGGAAACATTTAGATGGGCAGTGAATTGGTCAGATTTTAATGTTGGGGGTGGGCGGATTTGAACTCAAGAGCTTGCAAAGAGACCAAACTTGGTATCTGACTTTTTTCAGTGTTTCTATTTTACTCAGGTGTTAGTAAACACGTTGTTTCGCCAACACTATGCAGACGGTGTGTAGCTGCACAGTGAGCACAGTCCCGTTTCTATAAACAACCAGACACTGACATCAACCACAAAACGGGCGCAGAAATCCACTTGGTAAGAGTTAGAACTGCAATCATCAGGCCCTGGATTCACTCTGCCAAGATACCTCCGCCTGATGGGGTACTGGGGGGGGGGGGGTTGAATATTTTTTCCGATTTCCCATGTCAACATGTCTGTAAAATTGCCAGTGCCTAAACCTCCTTGTATACATATATACGTATGTCAACATGTCTGCAAAATTGCCAGTGCCTAAACCTCCTTGTATACATATATACGTATGTCAACATGTCTGCAAAATTGCCAGTGCCTAAACCTCCTTGTATACATATATACGTATGTCAACATGTCTGCAAAATTGCCAGTGCCTAAACCTCCTTGTATGCATATATACGTATGCAGAATATCATCAATTACGCACGTTAAAGATCCTATTAACCAGTCACTGATGGCGCATGGAAAATAATAATTACTATAATTACAATATTTATATAGCGCAAAATCTTGATAAAATCAAATCTAAGCGCTGAAACAGACACACACGCACGCACGCACGTACGCACGCACACACACGCACACACACACACACACACACACACACACACACACACACACACACACACACACGCATGGCTATAAATGGGGAGAAAGAATAAAAGCAATAAAAGCAAGAATAAAAGCAATGGAAAATTATAGAGAGCATATCATATACAATTATATATTATAACAATGTGATTCCCCTCCGAGCGGAGACAGGCTGCAGAGGGGGGTTGAGTGAGGTTAGGATTTTATGCAGAGGAGAAAAGGTGAGTTTTGAGAGCGGACTTGAAGGAAACAAAAGTAGGTTGCTGACGGACTGAGAGAGGAAGTTTGTTCCAGGAGAGTGGACCAAAACAGAGAAGGCTCGTGGACCATAGGTATTGAGCTTAGTGCGTGGAAAGCGAAAAGTCAGAGGATCGGAGGCAGAGCGGAGGGTACGTGAGGGAACATAGATCTCAAGTAGGCTTGACAGGTAATCGGGGGCTGCATTATTGAGGCTTTTGTAGCACATGGTGTCTAGTTGGTACTGTATGCGCTTTGATACAGGGAGCCAGTGAAGTTGTGCCAGGAGAGGAGATATGTGGTCAGCATTCTCAGCATGCAAGGGCACATTTGAAGAAAAGCTTTTAGCTTATAACTTCTAATCATGAAAAAATAGAATATAGTTTTATTTGTCATCTGACGTGCATATTTGATATTCAGCTGACATATACACACGAAAAAAAAAAAGGGGGGGGGAGGGGGGTCTTAGACACTGGCAGGTCTGCATGTATGTTGACATGGGAGATAAAAAAAAAATAAAAGAAAAAAAGCCCCACCCGTGTAGCCATCTCGTCAATGAAACTTCGTCTCGTGACAGCCGCTAGACCAATAATGTGCCGCCGCATGATGATTCTCTGAGCCTGCGCATGACTCTATACGCTGCCATGGTCTTGAACTGAGGAGTGAAAATTGGGGGGGGGGGGGGAAGACCTTTATAAAACTAAACATTAAGATGGGCCAGGATTTAATGTTACGGGCTGAGACTGAATTCAAGATATGAGATCCTGAAGTCCACGCTTCAATCACAGGAACCAACCAATCCGCATACAAATCGTGACATAACTGCTATACTTTAGCTGAAAAAAAAAAAAGGCAACAAAAAACTGATGCCAGAGCTACTCTATCCACACAAAACCAACATATGACAGTCACCAAAGCAAACTCCTAAAGCAGTCTACCAGAGAAGAGGGATGACCAAGGAACAAGGAGAAGACACCATCACGAACATCAAACCACCAAAGGAGCCCACCGGAGAAGAGGACAGACCAAGGGACAAAGAGAAGACACCATCATAAACAGCAATATCAAAGGGCAAAATAACGAAGGAGGGAGAGAGAGAGAGAGAGAGGAGAGAGAGAGAGAGAGAGAGAGAGAGAGAGAGAGAGAGGAGAGAGAGAGAGAGAGAGAATGCTTGCACTCTCCTCTGTCTTTGAATTATATAAAAGATAAATAGCAAGATTCCCTGTACTCTCCCACAAAGCTTTGTGGGAAACAACTCTAATCTAAAAAACAAAAATAACAACAAAACAAAACAAACAAACAACAACAACAACAACACAAAACCCCTCTACCTCACGTTTGTTTCAAAGCACACTTTTGTCTCACTCTCTCTGTCTGTCTCTGTATGCCTCTGTTTGTTTGTCTGTCTGTCTCTCTCTCTTTCTCTTTCTGTCTCTCTCTCTCTCTCCATCTCTGTCTCTGTCTCTCTCTCTCTCTCACTCTCTCTCTCTCTTCCCCACCACCCCGCCCCTCCCCCATTTTGACTTCTCAATTCAAGACCATGTCAGCGCATAGTTATGCGCAGGCTCAGAAAGTCCGCCAGATAATTGCTGGCAGATGTGGGTAGAGCGCATATGGAGCTGTCCATGTGCAATGACTCCCTCTTGAACAAACTCCAAACTCCAATCACAACATGTGTAGCATGCATGATGCTAGCATCGTCGTGTCAGTTTTTTTTGTTTTGTTTTCATGTAGTTCAATTTTTACGTCAGCACGCACCTGAGGTGATATGGCTGACGGGGATGACCATCCCAGGGAAGTGGGAGGAGGGGGGAGGGTCAAGAGGGAGTGTCAATCGTTCCATGGACAGCAAAGAAAACAAACGAGACAGTCTTGATGGAGGCAGACACAAGTAGATCATTCATAAGAAAGATTACGAAAAGACAGGCAACATTTATAGGCCATCTTATGAGGAAAGGGGAATTGGAGCACCTGGTCACAACGGGAAAGCTGGAGGGAAAGAGAGCACCAGGTAGACCCAGGGAGAAGATACTAGACGAACTTGCAGAGTGGCTGAAGACGAGGAGGGTGGAAGAGATGCTTGAGGTAACAAGAGATAGAGACAGATGGATGTCCATGATCGCCAACGCCAAGCGGCAAGGCACCTGATGATGATGATGATGATGATGATGGTGATGATGATGATGATGGTGATGATGATGATGATGATGATGATGAAGACAGACATCCGCATACCAGGAATTGGCGTGGAACTTCACCTGCGCGCGAGCGTGCTAGCGTGTGAGAAACTGGCCCCTAGCAAGCTGTGCCCTTACTGGCTATCCGTGGGCCTGTACGTGGCTTTGGCAGCATTTCTTCGTGAAGGCCACGGCCTGTAGCTCTTCTCCCCGCCCCCTCTCCGTCGGCCCTATCACCCGATGTGGGTGCTGACGTAAAACTGAACTAATCAGTCAGTCCATAGGCCTGACAGGGCCTGTACAGCTTCAGCAAGTCGGACGAACACTGTGATTTTGAACACTGTTATCTTGAGTCCAATCCCAGCCCGCAGTATTAAGAAAAAGGGACTGTCCGCGTTCGTTCCTTATTTCAATTAACGTCTAGACAAAAAAAAAAAAAAAAAAAAAAAAAAAGCAAGTAAGTAAATAAATAATAAATGAATAAAAATGAATATCTAGAAATAAATGAATAAATAAATAAATAAGATAAAGAGATGTCTATGTGGTGAACGAATCTATGAAATCATAAGGGCATTGTACCAGATAAGGTAACATCAAACAAACTAACGAATAAGAGAAAAACAAACCAAACATTAGAACGGTCAGGCTTCTTCAGATTGCTCAGGGTTGCGTGTATTCGTGCATACGTGCGTGAGTGCGTGTGTGTGTGTGTGTGTGTGTGTGGTTGTGTGTGTGTGTGTGTGCTGTAAGCATGTAAGGTCTTGTGCTGGCGTATAACAAGTCATCTGCTATTATCTGGTGATGTAGAAGGTATGGAAAAGGATTGTGTTGTCGAATTGAAAGCATTGTTACCGTCGGAAAAAAAGGAGTAGGTGGGGGTTACAGGTATAAAACAATCGGGCTGAATCAAAGAAAAACGACCTATGGGACTGTGCAGTAAATGCTTAGCAATGTGTAAATACAGAGTGAAATCAGTATGTTTCTGTTTTAAATTTGTAAATGATGCAAGGAAATAAGGTCGCATTTGCTGACAGCACAAAAGGTGTTTAACTGTTATATAATCCAAAACAAGTGTGACTGCCCGCGTTCAAGCAAACAGGAACCAGAAAAAACACGAAAGAAGAATATATCGAATATGAACGCGTATTTAATACAACAAAACAAAACAGGCGCAAATTTTCGGCCAACTGGCCCCTGTCAAGCGTAAGATTACAAACAAACAAACACTAGATACAACAACAACAAAAAAGAAAAAGACTGAAACTTCCTTGCTGCTGTCTTCAATGTGAGAAAAGGAACAAACATTAAATACGCGTTCATATTCTTCTTTCGTGTTTTTTCTGGTTCCTGTTATATAATCATTACAGATACATTTGATGGTTTTACTGAATTTAGTTCGAAGTGAGTTGAGAGATAATCTGAAACTAAAGTTATCTCTAGTCTTGTAAAACCCTGGTAATTTACGATGAAGGGGCGAAGGTCACGTTGAGTTTTTACTTTGTTTTCTAATTTAGCATTCATTTCATGTTCAGAGAGTGGTAAATCAAGTTCAGTACTGCAAGCCCTATTCAATCCTGCACTTTTAGCTATTCTGTCGACCGGATCATTATGTATGATACCACAGTGTGATGGGATCCAACAAAAAGTAACGTGTATTATTTGTTATTCATCAATGAATCAGAAATTGTATCTCAAATATTAACGTACTATTTATTTTATATTCGCAACTTTTTAGGGATTGTAATACAGATTTCGAATCTACACATAATACGATACTAAACAAAGGTATGGGTAGATCTACTACATATTATTTCAGTGCCATCAGATGGCAACTAATTCAGAAGTGAAGATTGAATGCCCCAGTCCTAAGGAGTAAGCCTTTTCTATTTTAAATTTTGGAATTAGAAAGCCAGCGCCTGCTGCATCATCATCTGCAACAGAGCCATCAGTAAATATTTTCAAAGAACGTAAATATTGTGTGTGTAGATGTGACAGAACGTCATTTGCTACAAGTGTGGATTAATATCTTTTCTCAAGTCGTTATCAGTGTAGTTGATATCAAAATTTGCTTTGGACAATTCCTAGGGAGGTAGAGGACAACATATCATCTCATGTGAAACTTTGTTGGTACTATGCGGGAAATTTCGAAAAGCTCATTTGTGTAAATGGATATTGTTTCTTGTGCCTTTATTGGTTCTTGCTGTCTTGGGGAAATGAATGTCAGACCGAATTTTAAGTTCCATATTAGCATAATTAGCTACTGCATTTGCTCTAACTATATATTTAGCTGCTGATAACTTTCTCCAATCATCCAAAGGAAGGATGCCGGCTGTTTGATGTATACTTCTTGGGTTTTTGTATACACCGGTACCCAAGAGCACATTTAACTGCTTTACTATCTATGCTTTGAAGTTTTTTTTCAAATAGCATTTTGGAGCTGAAAAATACACCTCTTGGCCATAAGCCAACTTCGATCTTATTAAAGCTGTTACAAGATGTAACAACGTTTTAGTGTCCTGTCCCAAGACTGTTTACTGATAATTTTTATTAAGTTACAGCTTTTCATAGCTTTATATAACAAGGCATCAATATGTTCTTTCCACTGTAAACTAGAAGTCAAGTGTACTCTCAGAAATTTCACCTGAGTAGCATATTTCAGTTCCTCATTATCAATTTCAAACAACGGTACCTCTTTAGGACTAAGACCATTATCAAAATGCATCATGCGTGTCTTTTCATTGGATATTTCTAGACCATTATCCGTCAATTAAGTGGAAATATGATTAATTTCACGTTGATAGATCTTTTTAATGAAGTTTATTTCTCTTAAGGAAGTCTTCCTTTTCAACGAAACGTTCATCCAAATCACTATATCATCAGCGTGCTGAGCTACGTTTACATTGTTTGACACTTGTGTTGGCAGATCATAGATCAAAATATTAAATACGGAACCCTGTGGAATTCCCATGTTACAGATCGTTTTTCAGAGTGTGTATTACCTATTTTAGCGACTATACTTCGATCACTTATAAACACTTTAATAAAATAATAAAGATTACCATTTAGACCTATGTTTTTTAATTTCAACAAAAGTCTCGCATGCCAGACTTGGTCGTACGCTGTTTTAAGATCAAAAAAGGTAGCTAAGACATTTTTTCTTTTAGCAAACTGATTTTTAATTTGAGTTGTTAACTTGACTAAATGGTCTGTTGTTGATCTACCTTTTCGATATCCAGATTGGTTAATAGGTATTAGATTATTTTTCTCACAAAAATAAGTAAGTCGATTCAATATAATTTTTTCCCATTTGTTTTGAAACATTGGATGTAAGCGAGATAGGTCTGTAACTACCTGGATCAGAGAGGGGTTTATTAGCTTTTGGTATACGTAACACAATTGAAGTCTTCCAAATATCAGGTATGCGACCACTTTCCAAGCATTTTAGTATGACATTGTATAAGTATTCAATCCATCTCTCAGGTAAATTATTTAAACGCCATCCAGTCCTACAGCCGATTTTTTGTTACTCAACGAGAGAAGGGCATCTTCAAGTTCTTGTAACGTAATTTTCACGTTCAAGTACATAGAAACCAGAAAGACACGTTGGGGGGGGGGGGGGGGGGGGGCAATCCACGTCTAATCATTGTACAAAATCAGACTGAGTATTTAATTTATTTTGAGTTGTTTTGGATATAGCAACCTCCTCATTACAGAGAGAAAGGGGTGCGGGGGTGGAGGATAAAGAGAGAGAGAGAGGGACACACAGATAGAGAAATAAAAGACGGTGTATATATATCTACATCAACACACATTTATGCATATATGTATACATACTCCCATTATAATCGTCGACACGAGAGAGAGAGAGAGAGAGAGGAGAGAGAGAGAGAGGAGAGACAGACAGACAGACAGACAGACAGAGAGAGACAGAGAGAGAGACAGAGAGACGACAGACAGACAGACAGACAGACAGAAACAGAGGACAGAGACAGAAACAAATAAGAAGTGTTTGGGGGAAAGGACAGCAGAGGGGGGATTATTTCATTTTTTTCACTGGGCTTTCCTTATGCTTTTTATACTGACTTCATTGTTTATGTTTTAATGTATAGAAATTGAATCGCCATTTTTAAGTGAATACAACAACAAAAAATCATTGCCGGGAAAAGACAGTTTAATGCCCAAGTCCAAAACACCGGAGCAATAGTCCCAGACTCACGCTTTGCATCCGTTCCAATTTGAGAAAAACAACCAACCAACCAACAACCAACCAACCAACCAACCAACCAACCAACCAACCAACAAATCAACTAACCAACCAACCAACCAATCAACTAACCAACCAACCAACCAATCAACTAACCAACCAACCAACCAACCACAACCAACCAACCAACCAAACAACCAACAACAACAAAAAATCAGCTTCAAGGTAATTATCAAATAAAATAGTGAAGTCATACACCGTAGCCACAGAACGCATACTAACTTGTCTGGTGTATTATTCCGTTGTCTTACATTTATTCACTTGCTGTATTTCAAGAGGTCTACAGATTACCATGACAACTATTATAGCTGATGATGTGCACTGTATAGTCTACAGATTACCATGACAACTGTATTATAGCTCATCACTGTGCACTGTATAGTCTATAGATTACCATGACAACTGTATTATAACTCATCACTGTGCACTGTATAGTCTACAGATTACCATGACAACTGTATTATAACTCATCACTGTGCACTGTATAGTCTACAGATTACCATGACAACTGTATTATAACTCATGACTGTGCACTGTATAGTCTACAGATTACCATGACAACTGTATTATAGCTCATCACTGTGCACTGTATAGTCTATAGATTACCATGACAACTGTATTATAACTCATCACTGTGCACTGTATAGTCTACAGATTACCATGACAACTGTATTATAACTCATCACTGTGCACTGTATAGTCTACAGATTACCATGACAACTGTATTATAACTCATCACTGTGCACTGTATAGTCTATAGATTTCCATGACAACTGTGCACTGTATAGTCTACAGATTACCATGACAACTGTGTTATAACTCATCACTGTGCACTGTATAGTCTACAGATTACCATGACAACTGTGTTATAACTCATGACTGTGCACTGTATAGTCTATAGATTACCATGACAACTGTGTTATAACTCATCACTGTGCACTGTATAGTCTATAGATTACCATGACAACTGTGTTATAGCTCATCACTGTGCACTGTATACATGTATCCCCAAATGATTTGGAACCCATGGGATTTGAACCCACAGCCTTGCAGTCCCTGTGTCCGTTACACTAATCACTACACCACGACCAGTGGTACAGTAGATTTCAATACTTTGGGGTTTATATTATGGATAAAACTAATAACTAATTCTGGCCAGACTTTTTCCATTACTGAACTTGTTCTTAATCATTTCGGTATAATAATAACACTGATGTTAATGATGATAATATTAATAATTAAACTAATGGTAACAACAACATTAATAATAATAATAATAATACGAAGAAGAAGAAGACGATGAAGAGGAGGAGAAGAAGGAGGGGGAGAAGGAGAAGGAAGTGGAGGAGGAGGAGGAGGAGGAGGAAGAAGAAGAAGCAGATATTGGAAAAATACCGTACGTTGCGATTGATAGTGGTACTGGTGTACTGGTTTGTGGCGACGATTCTGAAGGTGTATTTTTATACGTTTTTGGTGAAGTATTGCAGGTTTGACATGCCAGGAGATATATTACACTTCAGTGTGTTGACATTTTGTGTAAGGCACGCGCGGTAACTATAATGCAGTGAATCGTGCTCCGTTCGTCTGTGTGCGAGCGGGATGTGTATTGTGTTGTTTGATGGTTATAAAGTCACAATGTTTTATGTATAACACTATGGCAGACAATTCATGTGAATATAAGTCCCTGTGACGTGTTTGACCGTACAATAAATACCATATGCATTATTATATTGTGTGGAAAATGAACATAATCCTGGATCATCAGAGTCAGTATGAGTGGTATTCCGAAATATTTCAGTGCCAGTAAAAAAGGTAAGAGAAAACAATATTCTACCTCTTCTACAAGTGACACAGGTAACAGTCCGGAACTAGTTGATAGAACAAGACAGGAGAGAAAGAAAAAGAGACAAGCTACGGAACCGATCACTCAATTAGAAATGGATGTGACGAGTATTATTGAACAGTTTGACAAAAGAATAAAACTTTTATCAACAAAACAAGACATTTCACAACTTCGAGCAGATATGGACAAAATAGTGTCAGCTGTGAATAGTCGCATTGATAAAATGGAAAGTCTCTCTGTTTGACCTTGCCAATGAAAAAGATAAACTTAAAGAACAAGTGGTTAAATTGCATGGGAACAATAATGATTTACGGGGTCAATTGAGTCAGTGTGTGAAAGAGAACAATGATTTGAAGAAAGCACTGAACGAACAGGAACAGCATGGTAGGTCGTGGAACTTACGGGGTGTTTGGGGTGAAATAAAGACACACCAGAATTTTACGAAGAGTTAGAACACATCAAAGAAGTAGGATCTTCGCATGTAATCATAGGGGCTGACTGGAACCTTGCACTTGACATCAACATGGATTGTTACAATTATAAACACATCAATAATCCAAAAGCAAGAGAAAAGGTTGAAGAAATTGCCATGAACTTGGATTTAAATGATATTTGGAGAGAGATTAATCCAGATATAAGAAGATATACCTGGCGCAGACCAACACCATTTCAACAAAGCCGTTTGGATTTCTTTCTTATTTCTGAAAATACGATACAAAATGTAAAAGAAGCTGAAATTGTTTATGGTTATCGTTCAGACCATTCAATGATTACTTTGAAACTTTCATTTGCAAAAGAAATAAAACGAAAGACTTTTTGGAAATTTAATAGTTCCCTATTAAAAGATATCAAATATATAGAAGAAATTAATACTGAAATTAACAACGTAACTGAGGATTATGCTGTACTGGTGTACAATCAAAAAGCAATTCAAAACATTCCTCAAACAGATATTCAGTTCGCAATATCAGACCAGTTATTCCTTGATGTCCTAATATGCGTCAATGAAAAAACGTAAGAGCACAGAAAACGAGAATCAGCTAGAGGCAGAAATACAGCTTCTAGAGCAAATAACACGTAAATCTGACCAACAGAATAAACGCTTGGAAGAATGTAAAGCCAATTTGATTGCAGTAAGAAAAAGAAAACGTATGGCATTCTTCTACGATCTCGAGCCAGATGGATAGCAGAGGGTGAAAAAATATCGACATACTTTTGTAACCTCGAAAAGAGACATTTTCTCAGTAAATGTATTGCAAAACTTATTTCAAATGGAATAGAAAAAGTTGGGCAGAACGAAATAACTGAAGAAGTCGAACATTTTTATAAAGATCTATACAGTAAGAAAATATTAGGCGAATCTGAAATGAAAGAACTCGTAAATGATATTCCAACACTATCAGATGATGAAGTAAATGTAATAGAAGGACAGATTACTCTAAATGAAGCAAGAGAAGAGCTAAAAGATATGAAAAATAATAAAAGCCCAGGATCTGATGGATTTACTGCGGAATTTTGGTCAGATCGTTAAATGAAGGTTTTAAAAAAGGTGAATTATCTGTAACTCAGAAAGAGGGTGTGATAGTTTGTATACCTAAAGGTGATAAACCAAGGGAATACATTAAAAACTTACCAATATCATTGCTTAATGTCACATATAAAATTGGTGCTTCATGTATAGCCAATCGTCTCAAATCGGTCCTCCCTTCTCTTATTAACGAAGATCAGACCGGTTTTATGTCAAATAGATATATAGGGGACAATATTAGATTAATATATGACACTATTCATTATCTGAACTACAATAATCTTCAAGGTTTACTTCTTTGTATTGACATTGGAAAGGCGTTTGACTCTATAGACTGAAACTTCATGATGGAAGTTTTGAAAATATTTCGGTTTGGTCCGGACATCTGTCAATGGATCCACACTTTTTATAATAAAATCAAATCAACTGTTATTGTAAATGGAAATACTTCCACGTGGTTTCCAATTGAGAGAGGATGTCGACAAGGAGACCCCATTTCACCTTATTTATTCATACTGTGTGTAGAAATTCTTGGAATCATGATAAGAGAAAATAAAATAAAAGGTATGACTATTAACAACTCTACACAAAAGATTTCGCAATATGCAGATGATACACAAATCATAACACAAGGTGATGTACCTTCTTTTGAAGAAACTATTAATTTAACACATTGAATAAGTTTGGACGGAAATCTGTTTTAGTGATAAACACCAGTAAAACACAAGCTGTGTGGCTTGGAAATAAAACAAAATTCCACAACCAAATATCTACCACATCTAAAAATGGAATGGAATCCATCAAAATTTAAGATTTTAGGTGTTTGGTTTACCGCAGACTTGACAGACTGTGAAAAACTGAATTATGATGATAAATTTTCAGAAATCTTAAAGTTATTTAAGATATGGATAAAAAGATTAATCACCCCACTGGGACGAATAGCTGTTCTAAAATCTTTAATTTTATCTAAAATTATACATCTGTGGATGCTTCTCCCTAATCCACCTAACAACTTTATTAAAAACTTACAAAAGCTGTGTTTCAAATTTACATGGAAAGGAAAACCAGACCGCATTGAATGAAAGTCTGCAGTAAAACGTGTTCATAGAGGAGGACTTGGTTTGATTGACATTAAGCAGTTTATAAACACGCTAAAAATTATCTGGATAAGGAAATTAAACAATAAAAACCATAAATGGAAAAACATAATAACTGTTATGTTTCCCATGATGGACAACCTCAATATGTATGGATCATGTCTACCAGTTAATACCAAAGTCAACAAGTTTTGGCAACACGTGTTAAATGCCTATAAACAATTAACAGCAAAAATGCACCCAGCAACTTGTGAAGAATTTGCTACTGAACCTATATTTTGTAACGACAATATACGGATAGGAAATAAAACAATCTTATACAAACAATGGATTAATAAAGATATCTTCTGTGTTTCTCATCTTATGAAAAACAATGATCACTTTTTGACATATGATGAATTCAGAACTTCATATGGACTAATTTCGAATTTTCTCACCTATTTTGGAGTAATTCAAGCGATTAAAAAATACATAAGAAAAATGGACATTGATATTCATAATAACTATGCTTTAAATTTGAAGAAGTCCCTTCAGATCATTTATTCAAGCCACAAAAGAACGAAATCATACTACGATATACTAACTAACAACGGTCAAGACCCAAAGTGTTGTAGTAAGTGGAACACAAAACTACCAACAGATATAAACTGGAATATTGTTTTCAAAAAGACTCAGAAAATAACTGATATCAAACTTAAATGGTTTCAAATCCGGATAGTTCACAGAATTATTGCTACAAACGAAAATTAAAAATATCAGTAACAACGATAAATGTACCTTTTGCAATATAGAACCTGAAGATATTCAACATTTATTCTGGCGATGTAGCGCGGTTCGTCAATTTTGGTATTCTTTGGAATCTTCGTTAAATGAAAGATGTATACATACACGTCATTTGAAATTGAACGAAGAATTAATTATACTTGGAACATCCGAGAGCTTTAAAACAGATGATACATTTGATTTTCTTCTTATTTTCGCAAAATTCTTCATAAATAAATGTCGAATAGAGAAAATACAACCTATCTTTCAAGTGTTCTTACAACAGCTTAAACGGAGGTTCATGATAGAAAGACACATAGCATATGTGAATATGTGCTATACAACATTCGTATCAAAGTGGTCTTACTATATACCTCTGATGTTTGATACACAAACAACTGTCTCATTAATGCTCAGCAGAATGGCTAATGAGTTGATAGATAAAGATCATATTACAACATAAAAAATAGATCGTGATTGAATACAGAGGACATGCCTGTTTCTTATAAATGACAAACATCCCCTGTTCAAAGATTTTTTTTCATGGACATCATTAGAAGAAAAAACCCAGCATACAGTTATCCTTGAGGTATGAAACTGTTGGATTTCCATATTGTTCGTCCAATTATTTATTTGTTGTTTACTTGATTGTGTGTGTGTGTGTGTGTGTGTGTGTGTGTGTGTGTGTGTGTGTGTGTGTGTGTGTGTGTGTGTGTGTGTGTGTGTGTGTGTGTGTGTGTGTGTGTATGTGTGTGTGTGAGTGTGTGTGTGATTTTTTTTGCTTATTGTTTCATATATACATTCGCGCAATTTTCTTCTTAAAATGCCAATTTATCTTTATCTCTTTATATGCTTCAGTTAGACATATGGATGTACATGTGTATGTGTATATGTATGTATATGTATGTGTGTATACATGTGTATATATGTTTGTGTATATATGTATGTGTCTATGTGTGTGCGTGTGTGTCTGTATGTATATGCATATGTGTATATGTGTATGTGATTATATGTGTATATATATAATGTGTGCATGTATGTATATTATATATATATATATATATATATATATATGTGTGTGTGGTGTGTGTGTGTGTGTGTGTGTGTGTGTACGTGTATATATATATATATATATGTGGATGTATATGTAGATGTGTGTATACGTGTGTATATGTATGTTTGTATACATGTATGTGTATATGTGTGTGCGTATGTATATATGTCTACATATTGCAATGAATGCTTGTTCTTTTTACATTTTGTTAAATATGTTGATTATGCACTGTGTACATTTCAAGATGTCTGTAAGAGCTATATATTTGAAAATGAATAAAAACAAGTTAAAAAAAAGAAGACGAAGAAGAAGAAGAAAACGAAGAAGAAGAAGAAGAAAAATTTCACTTACATAGCGCAAATGGTCAATATCAAAAGCATGCTAGCATCACTTGGCAGTACACAAAACATAAATAAACGACATCCCTCAGTTGAGTTATGACCAATTGTTGGAAGGCTTCAGTGGGCTGGCTTACTATGGTCATGGAACTATAAACTCCAGATATGACATCTCTAGTTGTCCTTGCCCACAACATGAACACTGATGTGTGCTGCCATCATTAACCCTTCCACTCCCGCACCCTATCTACCAAGTGCAAAATATTTAACCCTTTGATTCCCTCACCCTTTCCATCATCAGCTTTCTGAGAGAATCAAACGGTTAAGTTTTTGCTTTGCTAGCATGGTTGGCAATGCAGGATGCTGGTGGATAGGGTGCGGGAGCCAAAGGGTTTAGTGTTTCCTGGGTCATGTTGTCCTCCCTCTCTATTTAAAATCTAACAACTTGCTCACGCATAAGGTTTGCGCAAGCTTAGAGAATCTGTCAAATAACAACAGATCGCAGTTCGGGCGGAGCGCGTATGAAACTCTCCGAGTACGACAAATCTCTCTTTGAATTAGTTCCAAACTCCTCGAAAGATATCGACGTCTTCTGTATTGATCAATTAGGTCACGACGCACGTCGCGCACAGTGCACCCGGCCAGTCAATAATTTCAAAGAACTGGTCACGACTGAGGGATGCCACGCCATTGCCATCATCGGCATTTCAGGTGTTGGTTTCTGGTGTTGTTGTTGGCTTTGTTGTTCCAAAAATTTCACGAATAAACAGGTGTTGCCGAGAACCATTTCTGTGTCCACGGCCACTCCACCGGTTTGTGTGAAAAAATCTAACAATTAAACTTACTAATATAACAAATCGTTACACGAATTACAAAATGAATAAATACATGAATGAATAAATAATGAATTGTTGTTGTTATTGGTGTTTAAAGCCCAGCCGACTGCGTAGATCCATATCAGGGCTACAACCGCTTCCACAATACAAAACTTAAACAGGAAAAAAAAAAAAGAAAGAAAAAAGAAAAGAAAAGAAAATTAAGTACACATAGCAATGCATTCGCGCACATAATCTCAGGACATGTCTCTGGCGTTGACCACTCCGTCCAATTTATCAGACAGGGGACTTAAAAAATACACCTGATTACAGTTATAAGCATACCTAAAGACAACAAACATGTACAAAAAGCATAAATTACATAAAACTGCTCCGCATATCTCACCACCCTAGAGCCAAAAATGCGCTAAATATGCGTACCGAATTATCAATCCTAAGAAAAAGTACGTAAGACTTCATCGAACACATACAGGTGAATGGATCATTAAGGCAGAAAACGATAGGTAGAGATGACAGAAAGCAAAGGAATAAGGCAGAAAGAAAGAGAGTGACAGAAAAGAGGAAACTTCTAGCACATAATTTCCAGAAAGTGGGGATACTATTTACACTGAAAGAGCACCCAGCATCCCCGGGGTGAAATAAATGAATAAGTAAATAAATAAATAAATGAATGAATGAATGAATGAATCAATCAATCAATCAATCAATCAATCAATAAATCAATAAATAAAAAATAGATAAATAAATACCAGTAAAAAAAAAGAAAGAAAAATGACAGTAAAAAAGACAAAATACACACACCTCTGTACTGACCTGTGTCCAGTTGCTGTTGCTGCTATAGATATGTACATCAATTGATCTCTTTTCTATCACTTGTCAAGAGGGTTAAACTCAGCTGGTACTAGCGGTAGAGCTCTGCACAGTCCTACTCCTCAACAGCCCGTCTCCGGCTTGTGGCTGTGCAAGTTTTGGGAAACGTGGGACATCTTCAATGTACAAAAGGAATGTACACTACATACAGCTGCTTGTTCTCAATCAGCTTGCATAATGTCTTGGTAAGCCAATCGAATACACAGGGGCCATAGATCAACAATGGTGTTGGGCGATCCCAGTTTACTACTGTCTTGGTAGTCTTGCTGGCGTCCTAAATTAGCTTTTCAAGTGGTCGCCTTGGTGTAGCTTTTCAAGTGGTTGCCGTGATGTAATGGACTACCGACTGGGACGTTGTGGTTTCGAATCCTCATCAGTCCTTTTAAAATCACTGTGGGATTTCTGTCTCCAACCAGCTCATACCCAGAGTTGAGCGTGCTATAGGTTCGCCATTAAAAGTTAGGGCAACTTGACACAAGAGTATTCCTACTGGAGGTCATGACGGAACTTTGTAGTCGTACAGCTTGTACTCGTAGTTTGTTCGAGAACGATTCATCGCACTCGAACAATTCCATATACGCTTCATCCAAATTTGCCAGCAATTATCTGGCAAGACTCTCTGAGCCTGCGTAAAATCCTAAGCGTTGGCAACGTCTTGAAATGGGGAGGGGTCTATGAAATGTTAAGCTGACACCATCACAATGACAGAAACATTAAAAACGGGCAATGAACACGCCAGAGTATGTGTGTGGTGTGTGTGTGTGTGTGTGTGTGTGTGTGTGTGTGTGTGTGTGTGTGTGTGTGTGTGTGTGCGTGCGTATATATATGTGTGTGTGTATGTGTGTGTGCGCGCGCGCGCGCGCGTTGTGGGCTGAAATTGAAGTTGAAACATCAGATCTTGAGTTCACAGCGGTTCTATCAAACACAGAGAAAGAGAGAGAGAGAGAGAGAGTGAGTGAAGGAGAGAAGAGAGGGGAGTGAGAGAGAGAGACAAAGAGGGAGTGAGAGAGAGACGGTGACAGAGACAGAGAGACAAACAGAGAGAGAGAGAGAGTGAGAGAGAGACAAAGAGGGAGTGAGAGAGAGACGGTGACAGAGACAGAGACAGACACCACTGACAGTTTATCCTCATGCCCCCCCTCAGTCTGAAATCAGTAAAATTGAACATTCAATTCTCAGCTTGCACATCTTTTACCACGATAGGGCTGTTCCATATAATTATCTCCGCAACTTTTCAGTGATAAATTTGCCACAAAACCTGTTAAGAAAATAAAGCTTAGGAATAAGAGTAGTAATGTGGACCAGTCAATATACATATTGTTGAGGGAGAAAGGCAGAATAGCTGATTTTCCGATGCAGAGAAAAATGGGCTACTGAAGTTTACATTCAATTACTAAGTACAGAACTTTATGAAATGTAATTGGACTCACCTTTATAAGAGATTCTGGATAACCCAAAAGCAGAAAAATCAACACTCCAAACTGAAGTCCACAACTCTCTTCAGGATCGCAACTATCCGATGTGACTGACGAACCATCCGATGTGACCAACGTCTCGATATCAAGTGACCAATCTGTCAAAGGAAAAGCACAACACATCATATGACGTCCTGTTGAATGAGACACGTTTTGTCACCAGAGACAAAATCGCGCGAGATTTGCTTTACCGTGATTTTGCTAGCCGTCTACGAGCCTCTTCATCGCCTTAAACGAGCAATCTGCGCGTACTGTGTAAGCTCTGACAGCTTCCAGAAGCTTTTGATTGTACTTTTGACAGCCATTTGTACCGCTGTCTGCCACAGGCTGCGCTGGTGGTGAAAGCCATGCTGATACACACCACATGTCGCAGATAGGGTGCCGGTCTTTCTATATGTCTCTGGTCTCTACCCCCTCTGTGCCTGTCTCTAGCAGCAGCAACGCTATTGGTTGGCTTGTACATGACTCGAGCAAAGAATGTGTAAGGATGAGGGTACATTACGTCGTGACAAATCTATGATGGCGAAAAAAAAAAAAAAGAAATAAAACGTGAACTTGATTTTTCTGCCGACGATCCATTCCCTGATGTCTCTTCAGTACTGACAAACATTACAACCACTTTTTGTGGCAAATGTAATTACGACAATAACAGAGGACAAGGACTTGAATCCTAATGAAAACGTGGTCGCCATCTTGAAATTGTAAGCTAGCACTACACAAGACACACAGCAACAGTACAGAGCCCTAGGTAGTCGCTTTTACCGCTCTTTTTGGGTTCATCTCTTCACATGAAAGTGGCCACAAAATTTTAAGGTTTCACTAATGGATAGCATCGTAGTTGCCTCTCCAAACTGTCAAGAATTGGGAGACATGCAGAAACGAAGAGAGATGTTTCATTATTTCAAAACAGAAGATATAACGATATACTACCGTCTTTAAGACAGACATTTTAATAAGAAATCAGAGCAATACAGTAGTTTAGAAAAGGGGGGATATAAATGCTTTGTTGTATCATTTCACTCCACTGCTGGATGAGTTGTAATTCTGTTTTCAAACAACTTTAACAAACGTTTAAGGTAAACACGGTAATTTCGTGTGTGTGTGTGTGTGTGTGTGTGTGTGTGTGTGTTGTGTGTGTGTGTGTGTGTGTGTGTGTCTTTGTGTGTCTTTGTGTGTGTATGTGTATGTGTATGTGTGTGTGCTGTGTGTGTGTATGTGTGTATGTGTGTATGTGTGTATGTACGTGTGTGTGTGCGCGCGTGTGTGTGTATATATGTGTGTGCATGTACGTGTGTGTGTGTGTGTGCGCGTGCTCGCGCGTGTGTGTGTATGTGTGTGTGCATGTGTTCGTTCGCTGCTTGATTTAAATTCTTTTCACTATAAGTGATATTTGACGGATGTGCATGTGTGTATGTATGTGTGTGTGCATGTACTTGTAACAAGGTGTGTGTGTGTGCCTGTGTGTGTGTGTGTGTATGTGTGTATGTGCATGTGTGTATGTATGTGTGTGTGCATGTACTTGTGTGTGTGTGTCTGTGTGCGTGTGCGTGTGTGTATGTGTGTGTGTGCATGTGTGTATGTATGCGTGTGTGCATGTACTTGTGGGTGGGGTGGTGTGTGGGTGGTGTGTGTGGGGTGGTGGGGTGGTTGGGGGGTGGGGGGTGGTGGGTGGTGGGGTGGTTGGGGTGGGGGTGTGGTGTGTGGGTGGTGTGGTTGGTGGTGTGGGTGTGGGGTGGTGGGGTGTGGTTGTGTGTTGGTGTGGGTGGTGTGGGTGGGTGTGGTGTGTGTGTGGGTGGTGTGGTGTGTGGTGTGGTGGTGTGGTGTGTGGTGTGGTGTGTGGGTGTGGGGGTGGTGTTTGGGGTGTGTGGTGGGCGTGGGTGTGGTGTTGGTGGTGGTGGTGGGTGTGTGTGGTGGTGGGTGTGGGTGTTGTGGGGTGGTGGGTGGGTGGTGGGTGGTTGGGTGGTGGTGTGGTGGGTGGTGTTGTGTGGGTGGGTGGGTGGTGGGGTGGGTGGTGGGTGGTGTGGGTGGGTTGTGTTGTGGGGTGGTGGGGGTTGGGTGGTGGGTGGTGTGTTGGTGTGTTGGTGTGGGTGTGGGTGGTGGGGGTGGTGTGGGGGGGGTGTGGGGGGGGTGGTGGGTGGGGTGGTGGTGGGGGGGGTGGGGTGGGTGGGGTGGGGGGGGGGGGGTGGGGGGGGGGGGGGTGGGTGGGGTGGTGTGGGGGGGTGGGTGGGGTGGGGGGTGGTGTTGGGGGGGTGGGTTGGGGGTTGGGGTGGGGTGGGGGGGGGTGGGGGGGGGTGTTGTGGGGGGGTGGGGTGGTTGTGGGGTGGGGGTGGGGTGTTGTGTGGGGGGTGGTGGGGGGGGGGGTGGTGGTGGTGGGGGGGTGGGTGGGGGGTGGGGGGTGGTGGTGGTGGGGGGGGGTGGGGTGGTTGGGTGTGGGGTGGGTGGTGTGGTGGGTGTTGGGGGGGGGGGGGGGGGTGGGGGTGGGGGTTTGGGTGGGTGGTGGGGGTGGTTGGGGGTTGGGGGTGGGGGGTGGGTGGGGTGTGGGTGGGGGGTGTGGTGGGTGGGGGGGTGGGGTTGGGGGGGGGTGTTGTGGGGGGGTGGGGTGTGGTTGTGGGGGTTGGGGTGGGGGGGGGGGGTGTGTGGGGGTGTGGTGGGGTGGGTGGGGGGTGTGTGGTGGGTGGGGGGGGGGTGGGTGGTGGTATGTGTGTTGGGGTGTGTGTGGTGTGGTGTGGTGTGGGGTGTGGGGTGGTGTTGGTGGGTGGTGTGTGGGTGTTGGGTGTGTTGTGGGTTGTGGGGTGTTTGGTGTTGTTGTTTGTGTGGGTTGGGGGGGTGGTGTGGTGTGTGGGGTGGTGTTGTGTGTGGGTTGGGTGGTGGGGTGTGTGTGTTTGGGTGGTGTGTGTTTGGGGGGTTGGGTGTGTGGTGGGTGTGTGGTGGTGGTTGTGGGTGTGGGTGGGTGTGGGGGGTTGTGTGGTGGTGTGGTGTGGTGTGGGTGGTGTGGTGTGGTGATGGGTGTGGTGGTGTTGGGTGTTGTGTGGGTGGGGTGTGGTGGGTTGGTGGGGGTGTGTGGTGGTTGGGTGTGGGTTGGGTGGTTGGTGTGGTGTTGGTGTGTTGGTGGTTTGTGTGGTGGTGGAGTGTGGTGTTGTGTAGTGTGTGGTGTGGGTGGTGTGTGGGAGGTGTTGGGTTGTGTGTGTGGTGGGTGGGGTGGTGGGTGTGGTGGGGTGGTGGTGTGTGGTGTGTGTGGTGTGGTGTGGGTGTGGGTGTGTGTGGTGTGGTGTTGGTTGGGGGGTGGTTTGGTGGGGTGGTGTTGGGGTTGTGTTGTGTGGTGGGTGTGGTTGTGGGTGTGTGGTGTGGGTGGGGGGTGGTTTGGATGTGGTGTGTTGGTGTGTGGATGGTGTGGGGTGGTTGGTGGTGGTGGTGTGTGTGTGGTTTGGTGGTGGGTGTGTGTGTGGTGGTTGGTGGTTGGGTGGTGGTGGTGGGTGTGTGGGTGTGTGGTAGTGTGTGGTTGTGTGTGGTGGGGTTGGGTGGTTGGTGGGTGGGGTGTGGTGTGTGCGTGTGGGTGTGTGTGGGGGTTGGGGTGGGGTGGTTGGTGTGGTGTGGGTGTGGTGGGTGGGGTGTGTGGTGTTGTGGTGGTTGTGGTGGGGTGTGGTGGTGTGTGGGTGTGGTGGTGGGTGGTGGTGTGTGGGGTGGGTGGGTGGTGTGTGGTGTGGTTGTTGGTGTGTGGTGGGGTGTGGTTGTGTGGTGGTGGTGTTGTGGTTGGTGTGGATGGGGTGGGTTGGTAGTGGTGTGGGTGTGGGGTTGTGGTGGTGTGTGTGGGTGTGGGTGGGGTGGTGTGTTGGGTGTGTGGTGTAGGTTGTGTGTGGTGGTTGGGTGTTGGTGGGGTGTGGTGTTGGGTGTGGGTGTGTGGTTGTGGTTGTGGTTGGGTGTGTGGTTGTGTGTGGGTGAGGGTGAGTGGGTGTGGTGTGGTTGGGTGTGGTGTGGTGGTTGTGTGTGGTGTGGTGTGTGTGAGGTGTGTGTGTGGGGGGTGGTGGTTGGTGGTGGTGTTGGTGTGGGGGTGTGGTTGTGTGGTGTGGTTGGTGTGGTGTTGTGGGGGTGTGTGGGTGGGTGTTGGTGTGGTGGTGTGGGTTGGTGGTTGGTTGTGGTGGTGTGTTGTGTTGTGGTGGTGTGTGTTGGTTGTGGGTGTGTGGGGTGTGTGGGTGGTGGTGGGTGTGTGTGGTGTGGTTGTGTTGGGGTGTGGTGGGGTGGTGTTGTGGTGTGGGTGGGTTGGGGTGTGGGTGGTGTGTGTTGGGGTGTGTGTGGGTGTGGTGGGTGGTGTTGGGTGTGGGGTGTGTTGTGGTGGGTGGGGGTGTGTGGGTGGTTGTGGGGTGTTTGGTGTGGGGGTGTGGGTTGGTGTGGTGGGTGTGTGGTGTTGGTGTGGTGGTGGTGTGTGTGTGGGTGTGGTGGGGGTTTGTGGGGTGGTGTGGGTGTGGTGTGGGTTGTGTGGTGGGGGTGGTGGTGGGGTGGTGGGGGGTGTGGTGTGGTTGGTGGTATGTGTGGGTGGGGTTGGTTGTGTGTGGGGGTTGTGTGGGGTGTTGGTGGTGTGGGTGTGTGGGTGTGTGTGTGTGGTGGTGGTGGTGTGGTGGGGTGGTGGTGGTTGGGTTGTTGTTGGTGGGGGTGTGGTGTGGTGGTGTGGGTGTTGGTAGTGGGTGTGTTGGGGGTGTGTGGGTGTGTGGTTGTGTTTGGGGTGTGGTTTGTTGTGTGGGTGGTGGTGGTGTGGGTGTGTGGGTTGGTGTGGTTGTGTGGTGGGGTGTGTGGGGTGGTTGGGGTTGTGTGGTGTGTGTGGTGGGTGATGGTGGGTGGTGGGTGGTGTGTGTGGTGTGGTGTGTGGTGTGTTGTGTGGGGTGGTGGGTGGGTGTGTGTGGGTTGGTGTGTTGGTGTGTGGGTGGTTGGGGTGGGTGTTGTGTTGGGGTGTTGTGGGTGTTGTGGGGTGGGTGTGTGGTGGTTGTGGTTGGTGTGTTGTGGGTGTGTGGTGGTGTGGGTTGTGGTGTGTGGTGTGGGTGTTGGTGTGGTTTGGGGTGGGTGGTGTGGTGTGTGGTGGTGTTTGTGGGGTGGTGGGTGTGGTGTGGTGGGTGTGTGTGTGGTGGTGGTTGGTGGTGGTGGTTGGTGTTGTGGTGTGGTGGGTGTGGTGGGGTGGTGTTGGGTGGGTGGGTGTGTGGGGTGGTGTGTGGGGGGTGGTGGGTGGGTGGGTGGGTGTGTGGGTGTGGGGGTGTGGGTGTGTGGTGTGGGGGGTGTGGGTGTGGGGGGTGTGGTGTGGGTGTGGGGTGGTGTGGTTGGGTGTT
Organism: Monoplex corrugatus; assembly: GCA_030674185.1. Taxonomy (NCBI): domain Eukaryota; kingdom Metazoa; phylum Mollusca; class Gastropoda; order Littorinimorpha; family Ranellidae; genus Monoplex; species Monoplex corrugatus. The sequence goes on along the minus strand of JAPXFY010001339.1, from coordinate 562 downwards.
GGTGGGTGTGTGGGGTGGGTGGGGGTGGTGGGGGTGTTGGGTGGGTGTGGTGGTGTGGTGGTGTGGTTGTGGTGTGTGTGTGTGGTGTGGGGTGGGTGGTGTGGTGGTGGTGTGGGTGGTGTGGGTGTGGGGTGGGTGGTGGTGGGGTGTGTGTGGGTGTGGTGGTGGGGTGGTGGGGGTTGTGTGTGGGTGTGGTGTGTGTGGTGGTTGTGTGGTGGGTTGTGGGGTGGGGTGGGTGTGGGTGGGTGTGGGGTGGTGGGTGGGTGGGGGTGTGGGTGGTGGGTGTGGGGGGGTGGTGTGTGTGGTGTGTGGGTGGTTGGGTGGTGGTGTGTGGGGTGTGGGTGGGGTGGGTGGTGGGGGTGTGTGGTGTGGTGGGGGTGGTGTGGTGTGTGGGGGTGTGTGTGTGGGGGGTGGTGGGGTGGTGTGGGGTGTGTGTGGTGGGGTGGTTGGGTGGGGTGTTGGTGGGTGTGGTGGTGGTGTGTGTGTGTGTGGTGTGGTTGGTGTGGGGTGGTGGTGGTGGTGGTTGTGGGGTGTGGGGGGGGGTGTTTGGTGTGTGGTGGTG
>JAPXFY010000134.1:60000-89931 GCA_030674185.1 Monoplex corrugatus | reverse complement strand
GTTCAGCTGTTGGGGGATCTATGTGTGACTCCCAGCTGTTAGGGGGATGTATGTGTGACTACCAACTGTTAGAGGGATGTATGTGTCACTGCCAGCTGTTAGTAGGGATGTATGTGTGACTGCCAGCTGTTAGTGGGATCTATGTGTGACTGTCAGCTGTTAGAGGGATGCATGTGTGACTGCCAACTGTTAGAGGGATGTATGTGTCACTGCCAGCGTTTAGTGGGATGTATGTGTCACTGCCAGCTGTTAGTGGGATGTCTATGTGACTGCCAGCTGTTAGTGGGATGTCTGTGTGACTGCCAGCTGTTAGTGGGATGTCTGTGTGACTGCCAGCTGTTAGTGGGATGTATGTGTGACTGCCAGCTGTTAGTGGGATGTATGTGTGACTGTCAGCTGTTAGTGGGATGTCATGTGTGACTGCCAGCTGTTGTGTGGATGTCTGTGTGACTGCCAGCTGTTTAGTGGGGATGTCTGTGTGACTGCCAGCTGTTAGTGGGATGTATGTGTGACTGTCAGCTGTTAGTGGGATCTATGTGTGACTGCCAGCTGTTAGTGGGATGTATGTGTGACTGCCAGATGTTAGTGGGATGTCTGTGTGACTGCCAGCTGTTAGTGGGATGTGTGTGTGACTGTCAGCTGTTAGTGGGATGTCTATGTTGACTGCCAGCTGTTAGTGGGATGTATGTGTGACTGCAGCTGTTAGTGGGATGTCTGTGTGACTGCCAGCTGTTAGTGGGATGTATGTGTGACTGCCAGCTGTTAGTGGGATGTCTGTGTGACTGCCAGCTGTTAATGGGATTGTATGTGTGACTGTCAGCTGTTAGTGGGATGTCTATGCGACTGTCAGCTGTTAGTGGGATGTTGTGTGACTGCCAGCTGTTAGTGGGATGTATGTGTGACTGTAGCTGTTAGTGGGATGTCTGTGTGACTGTCAGCTGTTAATGGGATCTATGTGTGACTGTCAGCTGTTAGTGGGATGTCTGTGTGACTGTCAGCTGTTAATGGGATGTATGTGTGACTGTCAGCTGTTAATGGGATGTCTGTGTGACTGTCAGCTGTTAGTGGGATGTATGTGTTGACTACCAGCTGTTAGTGGGATGTCTATGTGACTGCCAGCTGTTAGTGGGATGTCTGTGTGACTGCCAGCTGTTAGTGGGATGTCTGTGTGACTGCCAGCTGTTAGTGGGATGTATGTGTGACTGCCAGCTGTTAGTGGGATGTATGTGTGACTGTCAGCTGTTAGTGGGATGTTGTGTGACTGCCAGCTGTTAGTGGGATGTCTGTGTGACTGCCAGCTGTTAGTGGGATGTCTGTGTGACTGCCAGCTGTTAGTGGGATGTATGTGTGACTGTCAGCTGTTAGTGGGATCTATGTGTGACTGCCAGCTGTTAGTGGGATGTATGTGTGACTGCCAGATGTTAGTGGGATGTCTGTGTGACTGCCAGCTGTTAGTGGGATGTGTGTGTGACTGTCAGCTGTTAGTGGGATGTCTATGTGACTGCCAGCTGTTAGTGGGATGTATGTGTGACTGCCAGCTGTTAGTGGGATGTCTGTGTGACTGCCAGCTGTTAGTGGGATGTATGTGTGACTGCCAGCTGTTAGTGGGATGTCTGTTTGACTGCCAGCTGTTAGTGGGATGTCTGTATGACTGTCAGATGTTAGTGGGATGTCTGTGTGACTGTCAGATGTTAGTGGGATGTCTGTGTGACTGTCAGCTGTTAGTGGGATGTCTGTATGACTGCCAGCTTTTAGTGGGATGTCTGTGTGACTGCCAGCTGTTAGTGGGATGTATGTGTGACTGTCAGCTGTTAGTGGGATGTCTGTGTGACTGTCAGATGTTAGTGGGATGTCTGTATGACTGTCAGATGTTAATGGGATGTCTGTATGACTGTTAGATGTTAGTGGGATGTCTGTATGACTGTCAGATGTTAGTGGGATGTCTGTATGACTGCCAGCTGTTAGTGGGATGTCTGTGTGACTGCCAGCTGTTAGTGGGATATCTGTGTGACTGCCAGCTGTTAGTGGATGTCTGTGTGACTGTCAGCTGTTAGTGGGATGTATTGTGATGCTGTCAGCTGTTAGTGGATCTATGTGTGACTGCCAGCTGTTAGTAGTGGGCTGTATGGTGTGACTACCAACTGTTAGAGGGATGTATGTGTCACTGCCAGCTGTTAGTGGGATGTATGTGTGACTGCCAGCTGTTAGTGGGATCTATGTGTGACTGTCAGCTGTTAGAGGGATGCATGTGTGACTGCCAACTGTTAGAGGGATGTATGTGTCACTGCCAGCTGTTAGTGGGATGTATGTGTCACTGCCAGCTGTTAGTGGGATGTCACTATGTGACTGCCAGCTGTTAGTGGGATGTATGTGTGACTGCCAGCTGTTAGTGGGATGTATGTGGACTGCCAGCTGTTAGTGGGTATGTACTGTGTGACTGCCAGCTGTTAGTGGGATGTATGTGTGACTGCCAGCTGTTAGTGGGATGTCTGTATGACTGTCAGATGTTAGTGGGATGTCTGTGTGACTGTCAGATGTTAGTGGGATGTCTGTGTGACTGTCAGCTGTTAGTGGGATGTCTGTATGACTGCCAGCTGTTAGTGGGATGTCTGTGTGACTGCCAGCTGTTAGTGGGATGTCTGTGTGACTGTCAGCTGTTAGTGGGATGTCTGTGTGACTGTCAGATGTTAGTGGGATGTCTGTATGACTGTCAGATGTTAATGGGATGTCTGTGTGACAGTTAGATGTTAGTGGGATGTCTGTATGACTGTCAGATGTTAGTGGGATGTCTGTATGACTGCCAGCTGTTAGTGGGATGTCTGTGTGACTGCCAGCTGTTAGTGGGATGTCTGTGTGACTGCCAGCTGTTAGTGGGATGTCTGTGTGACTGTCAGCTGTTAGTGGGATGTATGTGTGACTGTCAGCTGTTAGTGGGATGTATGTGTGACTGCCAGCTGTTAGTGGGATGTCTGTGTGACTGTCAGCTGTTAGTGGGATGTCTGTGTGACTGTCAGCTGTTAGTGGGATGTATGTGTGACTGCCAGCTGTTAGTGGGATGTCTGTGTGACTGCCAGCTGTTAGTGGGATGTCTGTGTGACTGCCAGCTGTTAGTGGTATGTCTGTGTGACTGCCAGCTGTTAGTGGGATGTCTGTGTGACTGTCAGCTGTTAGTGGGATGTATGTGTGACTGTCAGCTGTTATGGGAGTCTGTGTGACTGTCAGCTGTTAGTGGGATGTTATGTGACTGCAGCTGTTAGTGGGATCTATGTGTGACTGCCAGCTGTTAGTGGGATCTATTGTGACTGCCAGCTGTTAGTGGGATGCTATGTGGACTGTCAGCTGTTAGTGGGATGTCTGTGTGACTGCCAGCTGTTAGTGGGATGTTATGTGTGACTGTCAGCTGTTAGTGGGATGTCTGTGTGACTGTCAGCTGTTAGTGGGATGTATGTGTGACTGTCAGCTGTTATGGGATGTCTGTGTGACTGTCAGCTGTTATGGGATTATGTGTGACTGTCAGCTGTTATGGGATGTCTGTGTGACTGTCAGCTGTTAGTGGGATCTATGTGTGACTGCAGCTGTTAGTGGGATGTCTGTGTGACTGTCAGCTGTTAGTGGGATGTCTGTGTGACTGCCAGCTGTTAGTGGGATCTATGTGTGACTGTCAGCTGTTAGTGGGATTCTGTGTGACTGCAGCTGTTAGTGGGATGTCTGTGTGACTGTCAGCTGTTAGTGGGATCTATGTGTGACTGTCAGCTGTTAGTGGGATGTCTGTGTGACTGTCAGCTGTTAGTGGGATCTATGTGTGACTGTCAGCTGTTAGTGGTGATGTATGTGTGACTGCCAGCTGTTAGTGGGATCTATGTGTGACTGTCAGCTGTTAGTGGGATGTCTGTGTGACTGCCAGCTGTTAGTGGGATCTATGTGTGACTGTCAGCTGTTAGTGGGATGTCTGTGTGATCAGCTGTTATGGATTATGTGTGACTGTCAGCTGTATTGTGGATGTCAGCTGTTAGTGGGATCTATGTGTGACTGTCAGCTGTTAGTGGGATCTATGTGTGACTGTCAGCTGTTAGTGGGATCTATGTGTGACTACCAGCTGTTAGTGGGATCTATGTGTGACTGTCAGCTGTTAGTGGGATCTATGTGTGACTGTCAGCTGTTAGTGGGATGTCTGTGTGACTGTCAGCTGTTAGTGGGATCTATGTGTGACTGTCAGCTGTTAGTGGGATGTCTGTGTGACTGTCAGCTGTTAGTGGGATCTATGTGTGACTGCCAGCTGTTAGTGGGATGTCTGTGTGACTACCAGCTGTTAGTGGGATCTATGTGTGACTGTCAGCTGTTAGTGGGATCTATGTGTGACTGTCAGCTGTTAGTGGGATCTATGTGTGACTGTCAGCTGTTAGTGGGATCTATGTGTGACTGCCAGCTGTTAGTGGGATGTCTGTGTGACTACCAGCTGTTAGTGGGATCTATGTGTGACTGTCAGCTGTTAGTGGGATCTATGTGTGACTGCCAGCTGTTAGTGGGATGTCTGTGTGACTACCAGCTGTTAGTGGGATGTCTGTGTGACTGTCAGCTGTTAGTGGGATCTATGTGTGACTGTCAGCTGTTAGTGGGATGTCTGTGTGACTGCCACTGTTAGTGGGATCTATGTGTGACTGTCAGCTGTTAGTGGGATCTATGTGTGACTGTCAGCTGTTAGTGGGATCTATGTGTGACTGCCAGCTGTTAGTGGTATGTCTGTCTGCCAGCTGTTAGTGGGATGTACGTGTGACTGCCAGCTGTTAGTGGGATGCATGTGTGACTGCCAGCTGTTAGTGGGATGTATGTGTGACTGCCAGCTGTTAGTGGGATCCCTGTGTGACTGCCAGCTGTTAGTGGGATGTGTGTGTGACTGTCAGCTATTAATGGGATGTCTGTGTGACTGTCAGCTGTTAGTGGGATGTCTGTGTGACTGTCAGCTGTTAATGGGATGTATGTGTGACTGTCAGCTGTTAGTGGGATCCCTGTGTGACTGTCAGCTGTTAGTGGGATGTCTGTGTGACTGTCAGCTGTTAATGGGATGTATGTGTGACTGCCAGCTGTTAGTGGGATCCCTGTGTGACTGTCAGCTGTTAGTGGGATGTCTGTGTGACTGTCAGCTGTTAATGGGATGTCTGTGTGACTGTCAGCTGTTAGTGGGATGTCTGTGTGACTGCCAGCTGTTAGTGGGATGTCTGTGTGACTGTCAGCTGTTAGTGGGATCTATGTGTGACTGTCAGCTGTTAGTGGGATGTCTGTGTGACTGTCAGCTGTTAGTGGGATGTGTGTGTGACTGCCAGCTGTTAGTGGGATGTATGTGTGACTGCCAGCTGTTAGTGGGATGTCTGTGTGACTGCCAGCTGTTAGTGGGATGTCTGTGTGACTGCCAGCTGTTAGTGGGATCTATGTGTGACTGCCAGCTGTTAGTTGGATGGCGTTGGTGATCATGGACTTCCATCTGTCTCTAGCATCTCTCCCACCCCCCTCGTCCCCAGCCACTCTGCAAGTCCGTCCAGCATTTTCTCCCTGGGTCTACCAGGTGCTCCAAATCCCCTTTCCTCATAAAATGGCCCATAAATGTTGCCTGTCTTTTCCTAATCTTCCTTATGACTGATCTACTTGTGTCTGCCTCTATCAAGACTCTCTCGTTTGTTTTCTTTGCTGTCCATGGAACTCTCAACATCCTTCTTAGAAACCACATCTTGGCAGAAACCACATCTCGGCTATAAGTATGCCTGGTTGAAACAGTGAGATTTTACCATTTCCAGATCATAACCATTAAAGATTCACTTTTCTTTTGCACCCAGGAAGCCACCTTTCCTAAAAACTATTATTTTTGACTTATTTAGATTTACTGTTAATCCCAATCTACGAGTCTCACGTTGAAGATTGCAAAGTTGATGCTAAAGACCTGCTGCAGTCGAAGCTATGAGAGTGAGATCATCCCCAAAAAGCACAAGAAACAATTCTATTTCGTGTGAAGAGAACGTAGCACCATGTTTTCCATTCAAAACCACTTCATTTGCCAGTTCATTGATAAGCAAGGAAAATAGAATGGGGCTCACAATACATCCCTGCTTAAGGCCTTGGAGGCAAAGAAATCTGAATAACTATTTTATTGTGACACAAAACGCATGCTTGAACGGTAGAATGCATTGCCTGGATCATCTTAAATATCCTTCCCTGCATACCTGCATTAAATAACACAGACCAAAGAACGTTACAGTTCGCAGTGTCATATGCTTTCCTAAAATCTGTAAAAGCAACATAGAGTTTAATATTTTTCAATAAAGATTTTTCAGCAATTGCATACAAAGCGATCCGCTGCAGATCTACCCTTCCTGAACCCCGCTTGCGCTTCACTTATAATGTTATTTTTCTGTGCCCATAGCGTTAATCTGTTGTTAATGATATGTGTCAAAACTTTACAAAGAATGTTCACAAGGGATATGCCTCTAAAGTTATCGGGGCTATTTGTGTCCCCTTTTTATGGAAAGGGACATTCACAAATTTTGTCCAGTGTAGCGCTATGAAACAAAGCATTGAAGGACTTCTTCAGATAGGGCGTTATTGTCAGCTCAGCACATTTCACCATTTCAGATAAGACAGCATCTATTCTGCAGCCTTTCCAGTTTTTAAATGTTTGATTGCTTTCTTCATTTCTGTTTCACTGATTTCATTATCAAGTATCATCATCATCAGGTGCCCTGCTGCATGGCATTGGCGACCATGGACTTCCATCTGTCTCTATCTCTCGTTGCCCCTGGCATCTCCCCACCCTCTTCATCCCCAGCCACTCTGCAAGTCCGTCCATCATTTTCTCCCTGGGTCTACCTGGCGCTCTGTTTCCCTCCAGCTTTCCCGTTGTGACCAGGTGCTCCAAATCCCCCTTCCTCATAAAATGGCCTATAAATGTTGCTTGTCTTTTCCTAATCTTCCTTATGAGTGATCTACTTGTGTCTGCCTCCATCAAGACTGTCTCGTCTGTTTTCTTTGCTGTCCATGGAACTCTCAACATTCTTCTGAGAAACCACATCTCGGCTGCCTCAATCTTGCTCTGGCTTTGCTTGCTGACTGTCCCCGCCTCGCATCCGTACAACAGTATTGGTTCTATGTAACATTCAAGAACTCTTTTTCTGATGTTAATTGATAGGCATTTGTTGGTAAGAATGCTTGTCATCTTCTTGAATGCTGTTTTGGCTTGGCCGATTAGTGACAAAAAACATGTGAACAATGGAGATATTTCAACAATTGCCTCTCAGATGATATCGCTTTGGCACACAGGCTTTGATAGACTTGAACTAGTTGCCATGCAAGCTGCTGAAGCAAAAATGCCTGCTTTCACAAAAAGTCATTTTCCACTGAGCGCATTACAAACTGAATCAACAAGAAATCTAGCATGTTTACAGTTTCATGTTAAACATGTAACTGGAATAGTTTGCAGAAGATACAACATTCTCAGCTGCTAGAATTACTGTTTAAACTGTTCTCATCAATGGCACTTACTCTCAACCTGCATACCTGACCTGTGGTGTTCCACAAGGATCTGTCCTTGGCCCTGTTCTTTTCACTCTTTACACCTCCCCCCTGTCCACCATCATCAACTCCCACTCTATAAAACACCACTTCTATGCTGATGACACCCAACTTCAAGACAGTGACTCACCTGATAATATACAGCGCCTGTTGACTCGCACCACTGAGTGTTACTTGGACATTAAGAACTGGATGACGTTCAACAAACTTCAGCTTAATGACGACAAGACAGAAGCTATCCTCATTGGCACCCGTCAGAAAGTTTCTCAGCTGCCTCCTCTTTCTCTCCCATTATGTAACACATCAGTCCCAATTTCTGATTCAGCTAAAAACCTTGGTGTCTGCATTGACTCTACCCTCTCCATGAACAACTTTGTTTCTCAAACTGCCAGATCTTGCTACTATCATCTCCATCGTATAAGGCTGATCAGGAAGTATCTCTCTATCGAAACAACTGCAAAACTCGTTCTCTCCTTCATAATGTCTCGCATTGACTATTGCAATTCACTCCTGTCTGGTCTTCCTGCCTCCACCATTCACATCCTACAGCGCATTCAAAACAATGCTGTATGCCTTGTACTCAAAAAGAAAAAAGCTGACCACATATCTCCTCTCCTGGCACAACTTCACTGGCTCCCTGTATCAAAGCGCATACAGTACAAACTAGACACCATGTGCTACAAAAGCCTCAATAACGCAGCCCCCGATTACCTGTCAAGCCTACTTGAGATCTATCTTCCCTCACGTACCCTCCGCTCTGCCTCCGATCCTCTGACTTTTCGCTTTCCACGCACTAAGCTCAATACCTATGGTCCACGAGCCTTCTCTGTTTCTGGTCCACTCTCCTGGAACAAACTTCCTCTGTCAGTCCGTCAGCAACCTACTTTTGTCTCCTTCAAGTCCGCTCTCAAAACTCACCTTTTCTCCTCCGCATAAAATCCTAGCCTCACTCAACCCCCCCCCCCCCTCTGCAGCCTGTCTCCGCTCGGAGGGGAATCACATGGTTATAATATATAATTGTATATGCTATGCTCTCTATAATTTTCCATTGCTTTTATTCTTGCTTTTATTGCTTTTATTCTTTCTCCCCATTTATAGCCATGTGTGTGTGTGTGTGTGTGTGTGTGTGTGTGTGTGTGTGCGTGCGTGTGTGTGCGTGCGTGCGAGCGTGCGTGCGTGCGTGCGTGCGTGTGTGTGCGTGCGTGCGTGCGTGCTTGCGTGCGTGTGTGTCTGCTTCAGCGCTTAGATTTGATTTTATCAAGATTTTGCGCTATATAAATATTGTAATTATTTATTTATTATTATTATTATTATTATTTAATCATGCTGAGGAACAGATAACAGCACTTGATTGTGATAGTGTCATGTGTCCCATTGTTTCATAAAAAGCAATGGCACCAGTATTACCTTTTTCACTTGTAAGCGTGTTTCCGCACAGTCCATGTGTGTTGTAAGACCAAAACATAATCTTCAGTCACAACCACTGAACTGTATTTTACTGACAGCTGTGGAAACAAATGTTAATGTGACCCAGTGATGCTTGGGAGTTGAGAGAGAGCGAGACACACACACACACGCGCACACGCAAACGCACACGCACACACACACACACAGACACACGCACACACACACAGACACGCACACACAGACACACGCACACACAGACACACACGCACAGACACACGCACACACACACACAGACACACACGCGCACACACACAGACACGCACACACAGACATACGTACACACACACAGACACACGCACACACACACCAGACACACGCACACACACACAGACACACGCACACACACACACACATAGACACGCACACACAGACATACGCACAGACACACACACAGACACACGCACACACACACACACACACACGCACACACACACACAGTGAGTTTATGTAAAACATCTAACACACACACACAGATGCACATCCGTGCACACACAGATGCATGCACACACACACACATATATATATATATATATGTACACACACACACACACACACACACACACACACACACACACACACACACACATATATATATATATATATGTACACACACACACACACACACACACACACACACACACACACACACACACACACACACACACACATATGTTCAGGTACTTGTTGGAGTTGATTTCAGTTCAACACAGGCAAAATGCAACGATTCCAATGGGCAGTATTATCACAAGCAACCTTGGGCCCATATTCCCCAAGTCTGCCAAAGCAAAACAGACAAAAATATGCTCTGAATTCGTCCTCGTTGTTAGCGCGAACGTGAACGTGAACAAAGTTCAGGATGCTGATATACTTTATTCTACATCAGAAAGATTGCTCGGGCGCACAGACCACGATTGTTTAAGAATTTCATATGGATAAACTCCATCACACCCACAGCTTTTCAGTAGTTTCGTTATTTCTCCTTTGGATTGAGCCTTTCTGCATATTTTCAATGCCAGCGATGGTCACGCATCTTGAGTTCGCATTGTGGCGTCCATAGCTACAGCTGTTGCGCACCGTAGCCAAGGGAAGCTACTCTCGATTTCTTGTCGATCTGCACGCAGCCCGTGTTTCCTCTTTGGACCCTAAGCCAGAGCATTTAGGCTATCAACCGACTCAGGTCAAGGTCGCAGCAATCGAGCTTCGCTTGTGTTGCAACGCTGCAGTAAGGATTGAGGATATAGATTATGTACGTATGTTTTGCTTTTTAGATTAGTGGAATATCATATGTCGATATGAGCCCGTGTTTGCTTGTGATAATATATAATATTGCCCATTGGAGTGGTTTCATTTTGCATGCGTTGAACTGAAAACTCCAGCGGGGTTCATGGTCAGTGGTGATGGTTTTGCCCAGATTCTGAGATTGTGCTCTACAAAACGACTATAATTAGGTATGTTACTAGGGTCTAGGTGCCGGCAGCAGCGCTCATTTAGTGGAGGAAAGTTAGCAAACGGAGCAAAATTTGCCAATTTTCCACACGCTCTATTTTCTAAACTACTTAGATAATATATAAAAAGTCATACAATAATAAAGAATGATCTTTCTGCTTTTAAATGGTGTAGTTCTTTTATTTGTGGTTGCGACTGCAAAGGAGAGAATTAAGTTGAAAGTTGCACACTGGAAGCCGTGTCACGCCGCCGTGGTGAAGTCTGCGCGGCATTGTCTGCGATCTCGAATTTCGCATCACTTGGCAAATCGCTTGGCGCGTCACGGCCACTGCATACATTAACCCAGTTTTGAGTTCTTTCTAAAGAGCTGAAGCTAATCTTTCGTTTGGACTAAGTTATAACGTGAAGTATCCAGTATAAATCAGTCAAATTTCGTGTTGAAAATTACCCAAATGTTCTCGGTAAAAATTTTCATGTAAAATCTAAAATTGAGTTATATGTTTATGTTTTTGATCGCCAGAAAAGTTGAAGATTCGCAGTTTACATTTCTATGCAAATTAGCTCGATCAGTGACGTGGCCATGACGCGAGACCCGTTTAAAATAAGGACCCCGATCAGTTGATCCGAGGAAAACCCTCACACGTTTAACGACAATGGCGTCTGCTGTGCCGCGAACAAATTTGCTGTCATCTGCCATTTCGATGTAGGAAGAATAGATCTATATCGGTAAGTATTTTTGGCTGTTTCGATCATTACTTGATTAATCTATGCTTTAGATCTGAATTTGATTAAAGAAAGGATTGTAACTTCGAAGTTTGAATCAGTGACATGATCGAACATAGCAAGGTCTTTCAGCGTATCAGCGACACATTTCAAGCTCGAGAATTTATTAGATCTAGCCTAAATGTGCTTGTGCAGATCATGTAATGTCAGCATGATTTAGTCAGAACTGTTGATGTTTTCTGGATCTGGATCTGGATCTAGCTGTATACGTCACTGAAACCAACTTGATTATATTGCGCAATGTGCAGTACTCAACAAAAGCATTTTATTCTTTTACCAGTTTATCAGTATCATTATCAGATTGCCCCTCCCAGCTCGTGTGTGTGTGTGTGTGTGTGTGTGTGTGTGTGTGTGTGTGTGTGAAACAGACATGTATTTATTTGATCTACTTCAGAGTTACAAAGAACAGTGTAAATTAAATCAATCTGCTGATTAGAAATCATGTTCATACAAGACAGAGGAGAGATGAAAGGCTTAATTAAATCTTTATTGTTGTCTGAATGATAATAAAGTGTGTATGTGTATTTGTTAATGTAACTAGTAGCCTAATTGTATTAAAAATGAAAATGTGTGTGTGTGTGTGTGTGTGTGTGTGTGTGTGTGTGTGTGTGTGTGTGAGAGAGAGAGAGAGAGAGAGAGAGAGAGAGAGAGAGAGAGAGTGATAATAAGTTACAAGCCTATGCCTATATTGTATCATGTATGTGTGCATGACAATATTTGTCTACCTCCACTCCTGTACCCCACTCTAAACCCCCATATCCACACAGAATTTCTTAATTTTTTGAGTGCATACTGTCACATTATTGTGATTGAAAAAATTGGGGGTGCTTGCAGCAAGTACCTGTGCAGCATGCACCTGTGTCTCATGTTAAGTATGTATAAAATACATATATTATGCAAATGCCCCTGCTCCCCCTCTCACCACACACACACACACACACACACACACACACACACACACACACACAACCTTCTTTTTAATTAACGGTAGAGTAAAAAAGACAAAAAACGTACACTTAAAATCTAAATCTTTCGTATTTTCAGTTGATAATGACTACAACACCATGAGGTCAGAGGGGAGAGGCAGGCGGAAGACCTTGACCAAATGTCCTACAACCAACAAACTTCTTCTCCAGCTTTATTAAGCCTTGAGGGAAAATTGAGACAGGACATGGGAAGAGATGGCAGCCCTTACTCTGACTGTTATTATTGACATGACCTCTTTTGAGAAGAATATCAAGTCCAAAGTGCATGCAGCTGTGAGGAAAGCTTTGAGTATCGCTGAATAGGAACGCTTATTATTTCTTGCTTTTAAGCTTGCAGATGCACTTGAAAAGAAGAATATGGGCAGCTTCCTCCTTGAGTGTATGCCACCTACAAGGCCAAGTTCTGCTGATGTGCAAGTCTCCCTCCCCTTCCCCCCTGATCATGATTGCTTGATAGAGACAGTGTTTTGGTAGAAAACAGGTTTTGTTTATTATTAACATTTTTATATACATGTGGATTTCTATGACAGTAAGACTAGTAGAACAGTGTTACACAGCCATTTTTTTTTATATTTTAAAATACAGTAGTGAAAACAAATATATATCTTGTGGTGTAAAATGAGGTAAATGAAAATTTTTTTTTAAATGATTGTGTGCAGACTTGTCATTTGCTATTTTTTATCGTGGACAGTGATGAAAAAAACCCTGATGTAAGCCAATATACATTTTGGAACATATTAAATATTTGTATGTATTGCTGTGAACATAGAGAATAAGTACACAAAATTTCATGACAATCCCTTACGTAGTTTCTGAGATACTGGTGTTTAAATGACGTTACCCCTAAACCAACCCATTTTTCCGCCATGAAAATTAGTGATTTTAGCTAGTTTGGTGCTTTATTTCTCAGGAACCAATGAACTGAACAACTCAGAAAAACTTGACACAATAAAATATGATATATACTCTACAGAAAATAAGTTTGAAGCATATCTCTTGGTTTATGTTAGTACAGGGGCATGTTGAAAATGGACATTCTAGCAATTCCGCGATACTCAGATTTGGATTTTTGCCATGTTTGACATGTTATTACTCATTTCTCATTCCTACAGATGGTAATATTTCTGGTGGTTTTAACTGTCTGTTACACGTAGATTTGGAAAATGCATTTTGACAGTTCTATGTCCATTAGAAAATGTTCTGTGAGTCTCCAGTTTTGGAAAAAATCAATGCATGCATTTCTCGATGCAAAATTAAATATGTAAAAAATCATATCTCAGGAACCAATAAAGCTAGACACTTGATTTTTGTTTTGTTTTCTTTGTCTTGATATGCTCTTTCGATGTTGTATGGTTTAAAACTCTATTTCTGATTTGAAATTTTGGCTGCCGGTACCTATTTATAGTGTGCTGTTTGTTGTGTTACTTTATAGTGTGCTGTTGTGTTACTTTATAGTGTGCTGTTGTGTTACTTTATAGTGTGCTGTTGTGTTATTTTATAGTGTGTTGTTGTGTTACTTTATAGTGTGTTGTTGTGTTACTTTATAGTGTGCTGTTGTGTTACTTTATAGTGTGTTGTTGTGTTACTTTATAGTGTGCTGTTGTGTTACTTTATAGTGTACTGTTTGTTGTGTTACTTTATAGTTTGCTGTTTGTTGTGTTACTTTATAGGTACTGTTTGTTGTGTTACTTTATAGTGTGTTGTTGTGTTACTTGATAGTGTACTGTTTGTTGTGTTACTTTATAGTGTGCTGTTGTGTTACTTTATAGTGTGCTGTTGTGTTACTTTATAGTGTGCTGTTGTGTTACTTTATAGTGTGCTGTTGTGTTACTTTATAGTGTGTTGTTGTGTTACTTTATAGTGTGCTGTTGTTGTGTTACTTTATAGTGTGTTGTTGTGTTACTTTATAGTGTGCTGTTGTGTTACTTTATAGTGTGCTGTTTGTTTGTGTTGTGTTACTTTATATATTTGTGTACTTTTGTTGTTGTGTTACTTTATAGTGTGCTGTTGTGTTACTTTTAGTGTGTTGTGTACTTTTTGTTTTTGTTCTTTATAGTGTCTGTTTGTTGTGTTACTTTATAGTGTGTTTGTTGTGTTCTTTATAGTGTGTTTGTTGTGTTACTTTATATTGTGTGTACTTTTGTTGTTGGTGTTACTTTATAGTGTACTGTTTGTTGTGTTACTTTATAGTGTGCTGTTGTGTGTACTTTATAGTGTGCTGTTGTGTTACTTTATAGTGTCTGTTTGTTGTGTTACTTTATAGTGCTGTTGTGTACTTTATAGTGTTGTTTTGACTTTATAGTGTACTGTTTGTTGTGTTACTTTATAGTGTGCTGTTTGTTGTGTTACTTTATAGTGTGATGTGTTGTGTTACTTTATAGTGTGCTGTTTGTTGTGTTACTTTAATAGTGTGTTGTTGTGTTACTTTATAGTGTACTGTTTGTTGTGTTACTTTATAGTGTACTGTTGTGTTACTTTATAGTGTGCTGTTTGTTGTGTACTTTATAGTGGTGTTGTTTGTTACTTTATAGTGTACTGTTGTGTGTGGCTTTGTGTTACTTTATAGTGTACTGTTTTGTTGTGTTACTTTATAGTGTGCTGTTGTGTTACTTTATAGTGTGTGTTTGTTGTTACTTATAGTGTGCTGTTTGTTACTTTATAGTGTGCTGTTTGTTGTGTTACTTTATAGTGTACTGTTTGTTGTGTTACTTTATAGTGTACTGTTTGTTGTGTTACTTTTATAATGTGTGCTGTTTGTTGTGTTACTTTATAGTGTACTGTTTGTTGTGTTACTTTATAGTGTGCTGTTTGTTGTGTTACTTTATAGTGTCTGTTTGTTGTGTTACTTTATAGTGTCTGTTTGTTGTGTTACTTTATAGTGTGCTGTTTGTTGTGTTACTTTATAGTGTGCTGTTTGTTGTGTTACTTTATAGTGTGCTGTTTGTTGTGTTACTTTATAGTGTGCTGTTTGTTGTGTTACTTTTATAGTGTGCTGTTTGTTGTGTTACTTTATAGTGTACTGTTGTGTTTACTTTATAGTGTGACTGTTTTGTGTACTTTGTGTACGTTTGTTACTTTATAGTGTCTTTTTGTGTTACTTTATAGTGTGCTTTTGTTGTGTTACTTTATAGTGTGCTGTTGTTTGTTACTTTATAGTGTGCTGTTTGTTGTGTTACTTTATAGTGTCTGTTTGTTGTGTTACTTTATAGTGTACTGTTTGTTGTGTTACTTTATAGTGTGCTGTTTGTTGTGTTACTTTATAGTGTCTGTTGTGTTACTTTATAGTGTGCTGTTGTGTTGTTACTTTATATGTGTGTTGTGACTGTTGTGTTGTGTTACTTTATAGTGTGTGCTGGTTACTTTATAGTTTGTTTGTTACTTTATAGTGTGTGTTTGTTGTGTTACTTTATAGTGTGCTGTTTGTTTGTGTTACTTTATAGTGTGCTGTTGTGTTACTTTATGAGTTGTGTTACTTATAGTGTGGTGTTGTGTTACTTTATAGTGTGCTGTTTGTTGTGTTACTTTATAGTGATGTTTTTTGTTACTTTATAGTGTACTGTTGTGTTACTTTATAGTGTGCTGTTTTTGTGTTACTTTATAGTGTGCTGTTTGTTGTGTTACTTTATAGTGTACTGTTGTTGTGTTACTTTATAGTGTGCTGTTGTGTTACTTTATAGTGTACTGTTGTGTTACTTTATAGTGTACTGTTTGTTGTGTTACTTTATAGTGTGCTGTTTGTTGTGTTACTTTATAGTGTGCTGTTTTTGTGTTACTTTATAGTGTGCTGTTGTTGTGTTACTTTATAGTGTGCTGTTTGTTGTGTTACTTTATAGTGTACTGTTTGTTGTGTTACTTTATAGTGTGCTGTTTTTGTGTTACTTTATAGTGTACTTTGTTGTGTTACTTTATAGTGTACTGTTGTGTTACTTTATAGTGTACTGTTTTGTTACTTTATAGTGTGCTGTTGTTGTGTTACTTTATAGTGTGCTGTTGTGTTACTTATAGTGTACTGTTGTGTTACTTTATATGTCTGTTTGTTGTGTTACTTTATAGTGTGCTGTTTGTTGTGTTACTTTATAGTGTGCTGTTTGTGTTACTTTATAGTGTGCTGTTGTGTTACTTTATAGTGTGCTGTTTGTTGTGTTACTTTATAGTGTCTGTTTGTGTTACTTTATAGTGTGCTGTTTGTTGTTTACTTTATAGTGTGCTGTTGTGTTACTTTATAGTGTGTGTTGTGTTACTTTATAGTGTACTGTTGTGTTACTTTATAGTGTGCTGTTGTGTTACTTTATAGTGTGTTGTTGTGTTACTTTATAGTGTGTTGTTGTGTTACTTTATGGTGTGTTGTGTTACTTTATAGTGTGTTGTTGTGTTACTTTATAGTGTGTTGTGTTACTTTATAGTGTTTGTTGTGTTACTTTATAGTGTCTGTTTGTTGTGTTACTTTATAGTGTGCTGTTTGTTGTGTTACTTTATAGTGTGCTGTTGTTGTGTTACTTTATAGTGTGTTGTTTGTTACTTTATAGTGTCTGTTTGTTTTTTTGTTACTTTATTAGTGTGTGTTTGTTGTGTTACTTTATAGTGTGTTGTTTGTTGTGTTACTTTATAGTGTGCTGTTTGTTGTGTTACTTTATAGTGTACTGTTTGTTGTGTTACTTTATAGTGTACTGTTTGTTGTGTTACTTTATAGTGTGCTGTTTGTTGTGTTACTTTATAGTGTGCTGTTTGTTGTTTTACTTTATAGTGTGCTGTTTGTTGTGTTACTTTATAGTGTGTACTTTATAGTGTGCTGTTTGTTGTGTTACTTTATAGTGTGCTGTTGTTGTTACTTTATAGTGTGCTGTTGTGTGTTACTTTATAGTGTGGCTGTTGGGGGGGGGGGGGGGGGGGGGGGGGGGGGGGGGGGGGGGGGGGGGGGGGGGGGGGGGGGGGGGGGGGGGGGGGGGGGGGGGGGGGGGGGGGGGGGGGGGGGGGGGGGGTTTTTTTTTTTTTTTTTTTTTTTTTTTTTTTTTTTTTTTTTTTTTTTTTTTTTTTTTTTTTTTTTTTTTTTTTTTTTTTTTTTTTTTTTTTTTTTTTTTTTTTTTTTTTTTTTTTTTTTTTTTTTTTTTTTTTTTTTTTTTTTTTTTTTTTTTTTTTTTTTTTTTTTTTTTTTTTTTTTTTTTTTTTTTTTTTTTTTTTTTTTTTTTTTTTTACTTTATAGTGTGCTGTTGTGTTATTAAACTTTATATGTGCTGTTGTGTACTTTATAGTGTGCTGTTGTGTTACTTATAGTGTCTGTTGTGTTTACTTATAGTGTGCTGTTGTGTTACTTTATAGTGTTTTGTGTACTTTATAGTGTTGTTGTTGTTACTTTATAGTGTGCTGTTGTGTTACTTATAGGTGCTGTTTGTGTTTACTTTAAGTGTGCTGTTTGTTGTGTTACTTATAGGGTGTTTGTGTGTTACTTTAAGTGTACTGTTGTGTTTACTTTATAGTGTGCTTTGTGTACTTTATAGTGTCTGTTTGTTGTGTTACTTTATAGTGTACTTTTGTTTGTGTTACTTTATAGTGTGCTGTGTGTTTACTTATAGTGTCTGTTGTGTTACTTTATAGTGTCTGTTGTGTTACTTTATATGTCTGTTTGTTGTTTACTTATAGTGGCTGTTTGTTTGTTACTTTATAGTGTGTTGTGTGTTACTTTATAGTGCTGTTGTTTTACTTTATAGTGTCTGTTTGTTGTGTTACTTATAGTGTACTGTTTGTGTTACTTTATAGTGTCTGTTGTGTTACTTTATAGTGTTGTTGTGTTACTTTATAGTGGTTGTTGTGTTACTTTATGTGCTGTTGTGTTACTTTATAGTGTGCTGTGTGTTACTTTATAGTGTTGTTGTGTTACTTTATAGTGTGTTGTTGTGTTACTTTATATTGTGTTTGTTGTGTTACTTTATAGTGTGCTGTTTTGTTACTTTATAGTGTGTTGTTGTTACTTTATGTGCTGTTGTTGTGTTACTTTATAGTGTGCTTTGTTGTGTTACTTTATAGTGTGCTGTTGTGTTACTTTATAGTGTGCTGTTGTGTTACTTTATAGTGTGCTGTTGTGTTACTTTATAGTGTGCTGTTTGTTGTGTTACTTTATAGTGTCTGTTTGTTTGTACTTTATAGTGTACTGTTTGTTGTGTTACTTTATAGTGTGCTGTTGTGTTACTTTATAGTGTGTGTTTGTTGTGTTACTTTATAGTGTACTGTTTGTTGTGTTACTTATAGTGTGCTGTTGTGTTACTTTATAGTGTACTGTTTGTTACTTTATAGTGTACTGTTGTGTGTTACTTATAGTGTCTGTTTGTTGTGTTACTTTATAGTGTGCTGTTTGTTGTGTTACTTATAGTGTGCTGTTTGTTGTGTTACTTTATAGTGTGCTGTTTGTTGTGTTACTTTATAGTGTGCTGTTTGTTGTGTTACTTTATAGTGTACTGTTTGTTGTGTTACTTTATAGTGTGCTGTTTTTGTGTTACTTTATAGTGTACTGTTGTGTACTTTATAGTGTGCTGTTTGTTGTGTTACTTTATAGTGTACTGTTGTGTTACTTTATAGTGTGCTGTTTGTTGTGTTACTTTATAGTGTCTGTTTGTTGTTACTTTATAGTGTGCTGTTTGTTGTGTTACTTTATAGTGTGCTGTTTGTTGGTTACTTTATAGTGTCTGTTTGTTGTGTTACTTTATAGTGTGCTGTTTGTTGTGTTACTTTATAGTGTCTGTTTGTTGTTTCTTTAAGTGTGCTGTTGTGTGTTACTTTATAGTGTGTGTTGTGTTACTTTATGTGCTGTTTGTACTTTATAGTTGCTGTTGTGTTACTTTATATGTGTTTGTTGTGTTACTTTATAGTGTGCTGTTGTGTTACTTATAGTGTGTTGTTTGTTGTGTTACTTTATAGTGTCTGTTTTTGTTACTTTATAGTGTTGTTGTGTTACTTATAGTGTGTGTTGTGTTACTTTATAGTGTGCTGTTGTTGTGTTACTTTATAGTGTACTGTTTGTTATGTTACTTTATAGTGTCTGTTTGTTGTGTACTTTATAGTGTCTGTTTGTTACTTTATAGTGTGCTGTTTGTTGTGTTACTTTATAGTGTACTGTTTGTTGTGTTACTTTATAGTGTGCTGTTGTGTTACTTTATAGTGTCTGTTGTTACTTTATAGTGCTGTTGTTGTGTACTTTATAGTGTGCTGTTTGTTGTGTTACTTTATAGTGTGCTGTTTGTTGTTTACTTATAGGTGCTGTTTGTTGTTACTTATAGGTGCTGTTTGTTGTTTATTTATGTGTGCTGTTTGTTATGTTACTTATAGTGTGCTGTTTGTTGTGTTACTTTATAGTGTGCTGTTTTGTGTTACTTATAGTGTACTTTTGTTGTGTTACTTTATAGTGTGCTGTGTGTTACTTTATAGGTTGTTTGTTGTTTACTTTATAGTGTTTTGTTGTGTTACTTTATGTGTGCTGTTGTTTGTTACTTATAGTGTCTGTTGTTGTGTTACTTTATAGTGTCTGTTTGTTTGTTACTTATAGTGTCTGTTGTGTACTTTATAGTGTACTGTTGTTTGTTACTTTATAGTGTGCTGTTGTTGTTTACTTTATAGTGTGCTGTTTGTGGTTTACTTTATAGTGTACTGTTTGTTGTGTTACTTTATAGTGTGCTGTGTTGTGTTACTTTATAGTGTACTGTTTTGTGTACTTTATAGTGTCGTTTGTTGTGTTACTTTATATGTGCTGTTTGTTGTGTACTTTATAGTGTGCTGTTTGTTGTGTTACTTTATAGTGTGCTGTTTGTTGTGTTACTTTATAGTGTGCTGTTTGTTGTGTTACTTTATAGTGTGCTGTTTGTTGTGTTACTTTATAGTTACTGTTTGTTGTGTTACTTTATAGTGTGCTGTTTGTTGTGTTACTTTATAGTGTGCTGTTGTGTTACTTTATAGTGTGCTGTTGTGTGTTACTTTATAGTGTACTGTTTGTGTACTTTATAGTGTCTGTTTGTTGTGTTACTTTATAGTGTCTGTTGTGTTACTTTATAGTGTCTGTTGTTTGTGTTACTTTATATGTGCGTTTGTTGTGTTACTTTATAGTGTGCTGTTGTTGTTTACTTTATAGTTGCTGTTTGTTGTGTTACTTTATAGTGTACTGTTTGTTGTGTTACTTTATAGTGTCTGTTTGTTGTGTTACTTTATAGTGTGCTGTTTGTTGTATTACTTTATAGTGTGCTGTTTGGTGTTACTTTATAGTGTGCTGTTGTTATTTATGTGTCTGTGTGTTACTTTATAGTGTGCTGTTGTGTTACTTTATAGTGTTGTTTGTTGTGTTACTTTATAGTGTGCTGTTTTGTGTTACTTTATAGTGTTGTTGTTGTTACTTTATAGTGTCTGTTGTGTTACTTTATAGTGTTTTTTTGGTTACTTATAGTGTGTGTTGTGTTACTTTATAGTGTGTGTTTTTGTTACTTTATAGTGTGTGTTTTTGTTACTTTATAGTGTACTTTTGTTTGTTACTTTATAGTGTTGTTTGTTGTGTTACTTTATAGGGTGTTTGTGTTACTTTATAGTGTCTGTTTTGTGTTACTTATAGTGTACTGTTTGTTGTGTTACTTTATATGTCTGTTGTGTTACTTTATAGTGTACTGTTTGGTTACTTATAGTGTACTGTTTGTTGTTTACTTTATAGGTGTGTTGTTGTGTTACTTTATAGTGTGCTGTTTGTTGTGTTACTTTATAGTGTGTTTTTTGTGTTACTTTATAGTGTGTGTTTGTTGTGTTACTTTATAGTGTACTGTTGTTGTGTTACTTATAGTGTGTGTTTTTGTGTTACTTTATAGTGTTGTTTGTTGTGTTCTTTTATTACTGTGTGTTACTTTATATGTCTGTTGTGTTACTTTATAGTGTCTGTTTGTGTGTTACTTTATAGTGTGCGTTGTGTTACTTTATGTGTGCTGTTTTGTGTACTTTATTGTACTTTGTTTTGTTGTGTTACTTTATAGTGTGCTGTTTGTTTGTTACTTTATTGTGTTTTGTGTTACTTTATATGTGTTGTGTTACTTTATAGTGTGCTGTTTGTTGTGTTACTTTATAGTGTACTGTTGTGTTATTTATAGTGTCTGTTGTGTTACTTTATATGTCTGTTGGTTACTTTAGTGGTTGTTGTTACTTTATAGTGCTGTTGTGTACTTTTGGTGTTTGTGTTACTTTATAGTGTGTTGTTGTGTTACTTTATAGTGTGCTGTTGTTGTGTTACTTTATATTATAGTGTGTTTTGTGTTACTTTATAGTGTGCTGTTTTGTTACTTTATAGTGTGTTGTTGTGTTACTTTATAGTGTGCTGTTTGTTGTGTTACTTTATAGTGTGCTGTTTGTTGTGTTACTTTATAGTGTGTTGTTTTGTTACTTTTGTATGTGTGCTGTTTGTTGTGTTACTTTATAGTGTGTGTTTGTTGTGTTACTTTATAGTGTGTGTTTGTTGTGTACTTATAGTGTGCTGTTTGTTGTTATAGCTTTTTTTCTTTAAGTGTCTGTTTGTTGTGTTACTTATAGTGTGTGTTGTGTTTACTTTATAGTGTGCTGTTGTTGTGTTACTTTATAGTGTGTGTTGTGTTACTTTATAGTGTGCTGTTGTGTTACTTTATAGGTGTGTTGTGTTACTTTATAGTGTGTGTTGGTTTATGTTTGTTGTTTACTTTATAGTGTGTGTTGTGTTACTTTATAGTGTTGTTTGTTGTGTTACTTTATAGTGTGCTGTTGTGTTACTTTATAGTGTGCTGTTGTGTTACTTTATAGTGTGCGTTGTGTTACTTTATAGTGTGTGTTTGTTGTTACTTTATAGTGTCTGTTTGTTTGTTACTTTATAGTGTACTGTTTGTTGTGTTACTTTATAGTGTGCTGTTGTGTTACTTTATAGTGTGCTGTTTGTTGTGTTACTTTATAGTGTACTGTTTGTTGTGTTACTTTATAGTGTGCTGTTGTGTTTAGTGTACTGTTGTTTATTATGTGTACTGTTTGTTGTGTTACTTTATAGTGTGCTGTTTGTTGTGTTACTTTATAGTGTAATGTTTGTTGTGTTACTTTATAGTGTGTTGTTTGTTGTGTTACTTTATAGTGTACTGTTGTGTTACTTTATAGTGTACTGTTTGTTGTGTTACTTTATGGTGTGCTGTTTGTTGTGTTACTTTATAGTGTACTGTTGTGTTACTTTATAGTGTACTGTTTGTTGTGTTACTTTATAGTGTACTGTTTGTTGTGTTTATAGTGTACTGTTTGTTGTGTTACTTTATAGTGTACTGTTTGTTGTGTTACTTTATAGTGTACTGTTTGTTGTGTTACTTTATAGTGTACTGTTTGTTGTGTTACTTTATAGTGTACTGTTGTGTTACTTTATAGTGTGCTGTTTGTTGTGTTACTTTATAGTGTGCTGTTTGTTGTGTTACTTTATAGTGTGCTGTTTGTTGTGTTACTTTGTACCTATCATTTTCTGCCTTGCTGGTCCATTCACCTGTAGGTGTTCGATAAAGTCTTACATACTTTTTCTTAGGATTGATAATTGGGTACATGTATTTAGTGCAGTTTTGGCTCTAGGGAGGTGAGATATGTGGAAGCAGTTTTAGGTAATTTATGCCTTTTTTTTGTATATACTTTAGTGTCCCTAGGTATGCTTAAATTTGTATTCAGGTGTTTTTTAAATCCCCTGTGTGATAAATTGGACAGGGTGGTCGGCGAAGGGGGCCATGTCTTTAGATTATGTGTGTGAATGCATTGATATGGGTACTTAATTTTTGTGGGTTTTTTCCCTCCATGTTGAAGTTTTCTGTTTTTTTATTTTTAATTTTTGTGGTTTTTTTCCCTCCATGTTGAAGTTTTCTGTTTTTTTATTTTTAATTTTTTTTTTTCCCCCCATGTTGAAGTTTTCTGTTTTTTTATTTTTAATTTTTGTGGTTTTTTTCCCCACATGTTGAAGTTTTCTGTTTTTTTATTTTTAATTTTTGTGGTTTTTTTCCCCCATGTTGAAGTTTTCTGTTTTTTGTATTTTTAATTTTTGTATTTTTTTTCCCCATGTTGAAGTTTTCTGTTTTTTTATTTTGAATTTTTGTGGGTTTTTTCCCCATGTTGAAGTTTTCTGTTTTTTTATTTTTAATTTTTTGTTTTTTCCCCCATGTTGAAGTTTTCTGTTTTTTTATTTTTAATTTTTGTGGTTTTTTTCCCCCATGTTGAAGTTTTCTGTTTTTTTATTTTTAATTTTTGTGTTTTTTTCCCCCCATGTTGAAGTTTTCTGTTTTTTTATTTTTAATTTTTGTTGGGTTTTTTTCCCATGTTGAACTTGAAGTTTTCTACGTTTTGAAGCCGTTGTAGCCCTGATATGGCTCTACGCACTTGGCTGGGCTTTAAACAACAATAACTGGATCTGGACCAGGAGGAAGAAAAGTGAAATTCATAAGGCTTAAAATTCCCCTGTATGTTGCTGGTGACCGATAGCCAAGTGGTTAAGGCATTTGTCACAAGGATGACTTTGCCTTGAGAAACCTGACCACCTGGACAGTGGATGCGTGGGTTTGATTCCCAGAGGACAAATTTCTATTTTAAAAAGATGGCAACAGAGGGGCGTCCAGGAGTCATGACCTGAATGTGGCCTGGCCCCCTTAGAGTGTCAGGAGTAAAGGGCCGTAACACTTGCTTGACGGGGGTTTCTCCTCCGAAGACCTTTTGCTGTCCAGCTCTCCCCAGAGTTTCTTACTACTACATTCAGTTTACAGTTTTGGGCCATGCTTTGGAATTGATGCTGTTGATTTATAATGAGCCCAGTGATGGCATTTTCTAGTTCTCTGCCAAGTTCAGAGCAATATTATACCGCAGACAGTAACAGTGGTTATATATACTATACAGTCTTTGGCTGCTCTGCACTCAGTGTGCGCTGACGCGTATTCGATTGATTGATTGATTTGGTTCAGTTTTTACCTCGACATCCACCTCAGGTGTTACAGCTGACGGGGATAACCATCCCAGGGAAGTGGGTTAAGCCTAAGGAGGACTTATCTAATCCTATACTGACACCACTAGAACAACAATGATGTTAAGATGGGTCAGTGAGAAGGCCATTTTTAATGTAGCGCACCCCAGGATTTGAACCCACAACCATTAGCATGTGAATCCGACGCTCAAACCGACTGAGCTACAGGGACCCGCTGACGCATATTCTGCTGAGCATAGCGTTATGTAAGGGACGACAGGCGGCTGTGCGTTGAACCAGTCCTTGTCCTTGGACTATTGCCAACACAAAGAGGATAAAAGGAAATCCAGTACAAGTGCCACTGCCCGTGTTCAAGCAAACAGGAACCCGAAACACAGGAAAATGAGTCAGACTGAAAGTGAATCTTCCCTGGACGAAGCGAAGCAGCAGGGAGGTTTCAGTCTTTTTCTCATAATTTTGTATTTGGTGTTTGTTTGTGATCTTACATTCACTCTTGACAAAGGCCAGTTGGCTGAAAATTTGCGCCTGTCTTGTCTTGTATTAAATACGCGTTCTGATTCTATTTTCGTGTTTTTCTGGTGCCAAAGACAGTAAAAACAGAACCAGCCACTCGCCTCTGGGATATGGCCTGGCGTTCCTACCTCCTCTACCATCCCAAGGGCATAAAAAGCCGGTGCATGTGTGTGTGTGTGTGTGTGTGTGTATGTTTGTGTGTGTGTGTGTTTTTTTGTGTGTGTGTATGTTTGTGTGTGTGTGTATTTGTGTGTGTGTGTATGTTTGTGTGTGTGTCTGTGTGTGTGTGTTCGTTCGTTCTTTAATTTAACGTCTGTTCACTATGAGTATGAGTGATATTAGTCTAGTGGTTAGGACCTCGCGTTGTGTGTCTGTGTGTGCGTTTGTGTGTGTATGTGTGTGTGTGTGTTTGTATGCATGTGCCCGCATGTGCGCGTGTGTGTGTGTGTGTGTGTGTGCGCATGTGTGTTTGCGCGTGTGTATGTGTGTGTGCGCGCGCGCTCGTGTGTGTTTGTGTGTGCATGCGCGCGCGCACGTGTGTGTGTGTGTGTGTGTGTGTGTTTTACCAGTCAGTTCAATGTGCTTCCTAAAAAAATATATATGTAACTAGAAGATATGGTATTGTGTGTTTTCCTCTCCCTCTCGCTTTCTTTCCCTTTCTTTGGGTGCTGGTGTGAGTGTGTGTGTGTGTGTGCGTGTGTGTGTGTGTGTGAGTGTGTGTGTGTGTGTGTGTGTGTGTGTGTGTGTGTGTGTGAGTGTGTGTGTGTGTGTGCGTGTAAGGAGGAGGTATCATTGATTTAACACCTGTTCACTTAATGATTTTAGACCTCCCTCCCCCCCCCCCCCCCCCAATAAAGAAAAAGTGAGGGTATGGGTGGAGGAATTACAAAGGGGTTTTATATCTAGTCAAGTCTTGTCTTGGGAAAGGAGGAAGCAAAAGACAAGTGGCAGAGAAGGCAAATTAATACCAAAACAAAACAAATTCAGTTTCCGTTTCAGTTTCTCAAGATGACGTCTCCGCGCTCAAAATGACATGATTCAGTTCATCTTGCAGGCTTGTCAAGAAATTGATGCTGATAAAGATCTTTGTGCTAGAGTGTGCATGAGCGTCCACTCTCGATTAGAGGAGTGTGTGAATACCGACGGCAAGCAGTTTGAGTATCTGAGGGATTAAGGCTGTGTGCTTGTTATTACATGTATATACAATATTCGTTCGTTTGTATAATAAATGCAGTGAGTATTGTACATGTTTTCTTTTTTCATAACTGTATTCCTACTTTTGCACCCCCCCTGTATACCAACCAACTGATACAGCAGATGATAAAACAAAACAAAGGATATACAAATATGACAAACTTACAGACATACAGACAACGATCGACAAACAGACCACAAACACACATACAGACAATTTGACAAACAGACCACAAACACACATACAGACAGTTTGACAAACAGACCACAAACACACATACAGACAATTTGACAAACAGACCACAAACACACATACAGACAATTTGACAAACAGACCACAAACACACATACAGACAGTTTGACAAACAGACCACAAACACACATACAGACAATTTGACAAACAGACCACAAACACACATACAGACAATTTGACAAACAGACCACAAACACACATACAGACAATTTGACAAACAGACCACAAACACACATACAGACAGTTTGACAAACAGACCACAAACACACATACAGACAGTTTGACAAACAGACCACAAACACACATACAGACAATTTGACAAACAGACCACAAACACACATACAGACAATTTGACAAACAGACCACAAACACACATACAGACAGTTTGACAAACAGACCACAAACACACATACAGACAATTTGACAAACAGACCACAAACACACATACAGACAATATGACAAACAGACCACAAACACACATACAGACAATATGACAAACAGACCACAAACACACATACAGACAATATGACAAACAGACCACAAACACACATACAGACAGTTTGACAAACAGACCACAAACACACATACAGACAATTTGACAAACAGACCACAAACACACATACAGACAATTTGACAAACAGACCACAAACACACATACAGACAATTTGACAAACAGACCACAAACACACATACAGACAACGATTGACAAACAGACCACAAACACACATACAGACAATTTGACAAACAGACCACAAACACACATACAGACAATTTGACAAACAGACCACAAACACACATACAGACAGTTTGACAAACAGACCACAAACACACATACAGACAATTTGACAAACAGACCACAAACACACATACAGACAGTTTGACAAACAGACCACAAACACACATACAGACAGTTTGACAAACAGACCACAAACACACATACAGACAATTTGACAAACAGACCACAAACACACGTACAGACAATTTGACAAACAGACCACAAACACACATACAGACAGTTTGACAAACAGACCACAAACACACATACAGACAATTTGACAAACAGACCACAAACACACATACAGACAATTTGACAAACAGACCACAAACACACATACAGACAGTTTGACAAACAGACCACAAACACACATACAGACAATTTGACAAACAGACCACAAACACACATACAGACAGTTTGACAAACAGACCACAAACACACATACAGACAATTTGACAAACAGACCACAAACACACATACAGACAATTTGACAAACTTGTCCATTTTCCCTTACTTCATTTTTCCTTTATCTCTGTTTCAGGAAAAGGGAAAACGTTCCATTTCACACTGTAAAAGTCTGTGCTGTTACTTTTCAGATGGTATCAACGTTAGTCTGGTTACTGATAGCTCTTGTTTTGCCTTTTATAGTAGATTTCCCGCCACTTCCTCTATCTATTCCTTTTTGGGTAAGACGTTCGATGGTATGTCTATGATCACTCACATTTTGTTCACGAAGGTACGATTTAAAGCGTCTTAAGGACATCAGACTTTTCCAGATGGAGAAGTTTTGTCGTAGTGGCAATGCCTGCAAATTTATTGGCCCGTTCATTTTCCTGAACACCAGTGTGTCTGGGGCAGGAGATCCACTTGAGATTTTGTAGGTCGATATTGTTCGTTATGACTACCTGGTTGAACCTGGCTCTCAGTTACAAAAAAAGGCTACTTACTGCGTAGCTTTCAACGGCGATCCAGCCGACTTCTTCAGCGCAACTGCTGGGTTGAGAACTGGCTTCAGTGCTCCTTTGTTCATTGCTTTGTGCCATTCTGGGGTTCCTACTCCATTTTGCATTTTTTGAAGTAGACTCGTCGCGTCAGTCAGGAGGAAGGCTGGACTTTCTTTCATTTCATCATCCAGTGAAGTTCAGTGTTTGCATGTGTGGCTTGCCTCAGTTTCAATTGTAAGACTGGAGATTGTGATATTGTAAGTAGAGTTTTCTTTAAAACAAACAAACAAACAAACAAACAACAACAGCAACAAAAGAAAACAATGAGGTAACTGACTATTTTTTGTAGTTGCATAAAGCACTATAATAATTTTTACAGCCAAGCCCTCACCATCGGGGGAGTCTACACTATCACAAATATAGTGTAATACTTAAGAGAAAGCAACAAGAAGATCAAGTCGAGTCAAATGACTAATTAAAGGACGGTATTTATTTCACTGCTACATTATCATCATCATCATCATCATCAGGTGCCCTGCGCATGGCGTTGGCGACCATGGACTTCCAAACATCTCTCTCTCGTTGCCCCTAGCATCTCCCCCATCTCCCTGGGTCTGCCTGGCGCTCTTTCCCTCCAGCTTTCCTATTGTGACCAGGTGCTCCAAATCCTCCTTCCTCATAAAATGGCCTATAAATGTTGCCTGTCTTTTCCTAATCTTCCTTATGAATGAGTGATCTACTTGTGTGTGCCTCCATCAAGACTGTCTCGTTTGTTTTCTTTGCTGTCCATGGAACTCTCAACATTCTTCTTAGAAACCAAATCTCGGCTGCCTCAATCTTGCTCTGGCTTTGCTTGCTGACTGTCCACGCCTCGCATCCGTACTACAACAGTATTCAGTTTCAGTTTCAGTTTCTCAAGACGACGTCTCCTCGCTCGGAACAAATTCCATATGCACTAACGTCACAGGTGCCACGCGTATGGTGACGGTGGCACAAGCCTTAAGCCTGCACATAAACCCAGGAGCTGATTTATGTTTATGATGCAGTTTTTTCCAAGTCTCTTTTGACATTTGTATTGAAATCTTTCAAGCTTCTTGTTATTTTCTTCATCTCTGGACACAAAAAAAGAGAACTTGCATTTTTATGATATCTAGATGGAATTTATTTATTCGTAAATCTTCCATCTCTCTCTTGTTGTGTTGTGCAGCTTTAAGAGATCACAGAGTAAAACTACAGCAGAGGAAAACATCTTACAACAATCCAAGCTCAATACCTATGGTCCACGAGCCTTCTCTGTTTCTGGTCCACTTTCCTGGAACAAACTTCCTCTCTCTGTCCGTCAGCAACCTACTTTTGTCTCCTTCAAGTCCGCTCTCAAAACTCACCTTTTCTCCTCTGCATAAAATCCTGACCTCACTCATCCCCCCTCTGTAGCCTGTCTCCACTCGGAGGGGAATCACATTGTAATATATATATTTGTATATAATATGCTCTTTATAATTTTCCATTGCTTTTATTCTTTTTCCCCATTTATAGCCATGTGTAAGTGTGTGTGTGCGCGCGTGCGTAAGTGTATGTTCAGCGCTTAGATTTGATTTTTATCGAGATTTTGCGCTATATAAATATTGTAATTATTATTATTATTATTATTATTATTATTATTATTATTATTATCCATATAATTGTACAGTTTCAGATTGAATGTACTCATCATGTCATGGAGTATGGCGTCTACCGTTTGTAATCTGGCCACACACAGATAAATAGGACTGATCGGAATACATACCATGAATGTGTTACATGTTTAATGTTGATGCTTGCTACAGTCAATTTCTTCGATTTCTTATATTTGTCGAAGTTTTCGTTTATGGGTCAGGACGCTTACCCCACCACTTTTCTTTGTTCATTTAGTACCTTTGCTGTTAAGCCCATTTTCTCTAAAGTACCGGTAACAGACTTTGGTCTTTTTCAGAATAAATATCATGACAGGTGAATCATGAATCTCAGTGTTTTTCCATGTGTTGTGGTGTGTGTGTGTGTGTGTG
>JAPXFY010000134.1:0-55000 GCA_030674185.1 Monoplex corrugatus | reverse complement strand
CTCCATCCTCTCCTCTCTGTCTCCTCCTCTCTCCCCCTCTCTCTCCTCTCTGCTTACATTAAGTCACATATAGAATATGCTTCTACAGTATGGGATAGTTCGTCTGAAATACATCTAATCACATAGAAGGGCAGTAAAACTTATCATACCACTTACTCCAGACAGCCCTATATATATATCTTTGTCAGTGCGCAAGTCTACCATATATATATCTTTGTCAGTGCGCAAGTCTACCATATATATATCTTTGTCAGTGCGCAAGTCTACCATATATATATCTTTGTCACTAATGTCAGTGCGCAAGTCTACCATATATATATCTTTGTCAGTGCGCAAGTCTACCATATATATATCTTTGTCAGTGCGCAAGTCTACCATATATATATCTTTGTCAGTGCGCAAGTCTACCATATATATATCTTTGTCAGTGCGCAAGTCTACCATATATATATCTTTGTCAGTGTGCAAGTCTACCATATATATATCTTTGTCAGTGCGCAAGTCTACCATATATATATCTTTGTCAGTGCGCAAGTCTACCATATATATATCTTTGTCAGTGTGCAAGTCTACCATATATATATCTTTGTCAGTGCGCAAGTCTACCATATATATATCTTTGTCAGTGTGCAAGTCTACCATATATATATCTTTGTCAGTGCGCAAGTCTACCATATATATATATATATCTTTGTCAGTGCGCAAGTCTACCATATATATATATATATCTTTGTCAGTGTGCAAGTCTACCATATATATATCTTTGTCAGTGCGCAAGTCTACCATATATATATATATCTTTGTCAGTGCGCAAGTCTACCATATATATATCTTTGTCAGTGCGCAAGTCTAATATATAAAGTTATCTCTAATAATGACACCGGAAAACAAAGTATTAAGATAAGTCTTAGTCTGTTTACACTAAAGCATGTAACAAAAACCACCCAAAACCATTTTAGAAATCTCCCTGTTTGTTTGTTTGTTTGTTTTTCTGACCAAGAACGCATTTTTCTGCAAACACTCTGCCTGTTTCTAAGAGTTGTCTTTATGACAAATGTATCATACAATGAGTTATGTTTTCATTTTGTAATCATTGTTGCTACATGTGAGTGAAGAGCAGTCCCCAATCCTAGTACAATACTACAAACAGTAATGAGATAACTGAACAGACTGTTGAATGAAATGTTTTTGTGATGTAGGGGTGATCTTAATTCTCCTGGTGCGAATTAGTTTTGGTGCTTGTGCATTGTTATAAGGTGCCTTTGAGTTTGACATGTGAAAAGTTCTTTTGTGCGTATGTTTTATTTTTGATATCACGAGAAGCTTGATTCCAGGAAAAGTCTGTCAGCTGAATGATTGATTAGTGTGATGAAACGATTTATTTTCTGTGTATTTTTGTGGATTAAAACAAAAAATGGTGTGATGAAATGATTTATTTTCCTTTATTTTTGTTGAATATGATAAGAAATGGTGTGATGAAATGATTTATTTTCCTTTGTTTTTGTTGAATATAACAAGAAATGGTGTGATGGAATGATTTATTTTCCTTTGTTTTTGTTGAATATAACAAGAAATGGTGTGATGGAATGATTTATTTTCCTTTGTTTTTGTTGAATATAACAAGAAATGGTGTGATGGAATGATTTATTTTCCTTTGTTTTTGTTGAATATAACAAGAAATGGCATGATGGAATGATTTATTTTCCTTCATTTATGTTCAATAAAACAGCTTCTCTGTTGTTGTGAGAATCCGTTACATACCAAGAGACTTGACAGTAGTTTGTGACACTGATACTAGTGATAGAAGCACTGTAAACAATAAACAATATGAGTGTTGAATCCAGTAAGGGGAGTAAAGCGGTCAGTGACATAAACCTTGTAAACAATATACAATATGAGTATTGACTCCAGTAAAACCACAAATAGGTCTGAACAGAGGCAAGCTATCTGCAAGGGAACAGAAGCCTATGAAAATGAAAGACGAAGCAGCCAAGTGGAAAAGCGTGCAGAAATAAAGGCCAGAACCAACTCTGCAGAGCTTTCCATTGAGTGTCCAGTACGCGGCCAGCTGCCCGTGTGCATCAGACTTTGGCCTGAGATTCCACATGATGGTACACAAATGAAATGCTGAGTTGGAGAAAACCACTGACAGAAACCTTGTAAACAATAGACAATATGAGTTTTGACTCTATTAAGGGGGGTAAACCACTGACAGAAGCCTTTTAAACAATATACAATGAGTTTTGACTCCAATAAGGGGGTAAACCACTGACAGAGTACTTGTAATAATAAACAGTGTGAAAGCTGTCACTGACAGAAGACTTGTAATAATAAACAGTGTGAAAGCTGTCTTTGACAAAAGACTTGTAATAATAAACAGTGTGAAAACTGTCACTGACAGAAGACTTGTAATAATAAACAGTGTGAAAGCTGTCTTTGACAAAAGACTTGTAATAATAAACAGTGTGAAAACTGTCACTGACAGAAGACTTGTAATAATAAACAGTGTGAAAGCTGTCACTGACACAAGACATGTAATAATAAACAGTGTGAAAACTGTCACTGACACAAGACATGTAATAATAAACAGTGTGAAAACTGTCACTGACAGAATGTAATAATAAACAGTGTGAAAGCTGTCACTGACAGAAGACTTGTAATAATAAACAGTGTGAAAACTGTCACTGACAGAATGTAATAATAAACAGTGTGAAAGCTGTCACTGACAGAAGACTTGTAATAATAAACAGTGTGAAAACTGTCACTGACAGAATGTAATAATAAACAGTGTGAAAACTGTCACTGACAGAAGACTTGTAATAATAAACAGTGTGAAAGCTGTCACTGACAGAAGACTTGTAATAATAAACAGTGTGAAAACTGTCACTGACAGAATGTAATAATAAACAGTGTGAAAACTGTCACTGACAGAAGACTTGTAATAATAAACAGTGTGAAAGCTGTCACTGACAAAAGACTTGTAATAATAAACAGTGTGAAAACTGTCACTAACAAAAGACATGTAATAATAAACAGTGTGAAAACTGTCACTAACAGAATGTAATAATAAACAGTGTGAAAACTGTCACTAACAGAATGTAATAATAAACAATGTGAAAACTGTCACTGACAGAAGACTTGTAATAATAAACAGTGTGAAAACTGTCACTGACAGAAGACTTATAATAATAAGCAGTGTGAAAACTGTCACTAACAGAATGTAATAATAAACAGTGTGAAAGCTGTCTTTGACAAAAGACTTGTAAACTATCAACAATGTGACCACTGGCTCCAGTAATAGGAGCAAAGTTGAAACTAACATGGCACAATGTGTTTCAGAGCAGTTGACATCCGCAATGTCCAAGCAGCCCTCCGTCCCATCCGCTCCCACTGTAAGCGGTGCTGGTGCTTGTGCTTCTGCACAGGTAAGGCCTAAGAACTATTGTCTTGATATGAGAAATAGAGAGAAAGAAAGAGAGAGAGAGTTAGTTCAGAAAATGTTTTGTTCCATGGCACTAGAAAAACGGACGAGTATAAAAAAAAAACATGGATGAAAAAACAGAGCGGATCAAAACCATAGCTCAGGAAGCAAGGGAATAAATGGAACCAGTCCTGTGAAAGAATCAATGCCGATACAACACAAACACAATTCTGGCAGTTCTATCAACAAATGGAAGGGAAAACCACAAACACAACGATACCAGACATCACGAATACAGATGGAACCATATTAAGAACAAACCAAGACAAAGGACAATGTATCAGTTTCTCTCAGTGTTGTGCCATTTGCTGTTACTTTACATAAGAGGATTTCTTGTTTTTTGCTGATTGCCATGACTTCAGTCGTCTTGTTGTTTAGCTGTAGCCCATTGATTCTGTTTTCTATTTCTATTGTATTCACAATATTTTGTAGGTCTTTTTCATTATCTGCAGTTAGAACTGTGTCATATGCTTAACGAAGATTGTTTATAGCTTTTCCTCCAACTTTTATCCCATGATGTTTTTCTAGGTTTCTCAAGACGGTTTCGATGCAAAGTGAAAACAGATCTGTTGCAATCTTTGCGTGGTAATGTTTTGCTACCAGTAAATATTTTTTTAATCTCTTACTTATCACAATGTTATCAATTTGTTTTTTGTTGTTTTTGTTGTGTGTGAGGTTTCCTGGATTCCTCTGTGTCCATCTTCTTCTGTGACCCTACATAATTCATATCACAGAGATTATTACCTGTATGTCATTCATATCACAGAGATTATTACCTGTATGTCATTCATATCACAGAGATTATTACCTGTATGTCATTCATATCACAGAGATTATTACCTGTATGTCATTCATATCACAGAGATTATTACCTGTATGTCATTCATATCACAGAGATTATTACCTGTATGTCATTCATATCACAGAGATTATTACCTGTGTGTCATTCATATCATAGAGATTATTACCTGTGTGTCATTCATATCACAGAGATTATTACCTGTATGTCATTCATATCACAGAGATTAATACCTGTATGTCATTCATATCACAGAGATTATTACCTGTATGTCATTCATATCACAGAGAGTATTACCTGTATGTCATTCACATCACAGAGTATTACCTGTATCAGTGTATGTCATTCATATCACAGAGATTATTATCTGTATGTCATTCACATCACAGAGATTATTACCTGTATGTCATTCATATCACAGAGATTATTACCTGTAGGCCTATGTCATTCATATCACAGAGATTATTACCTGTATGTCATTCACATCACAGAGATTATTACCTGTATCAGTGTATGTCATTCACATCACAAAGATTATTACCTGTATGTCATTCATATCACAGAGATTATTACCTGTATCAGTGTATGTCATTCACATCACAGAGATTATTACCTGTATCAGTGTATGTCATTCACATCACAGAGATTATTACCTGTATCAGTGTATGTCATTCACATCACAAAGATTATTATCTGTATGTCATTCATATCACAGAGATTATTACCTGTATGTCATTCATATCACAGAGATTATTACCTGTATGTCATTCATATCACAGAAATTATTACCTGTATGTCATTCATATCACAGAGATTATTACCTGTATGTCATTCATATCACAGAGATTATTATCTGTATGTCATTCATATCACAGAGATTATTACCTGTATGTCATTCGTACCATAGAGATTATTACCTGTATGTCATTCATATCACAGAGATTATTATCTGTATGTCATTCACATCACAGAGATTATTACCTGTATGTCATTCATATCACAGGGATTATTACCTGTATGTCGTTCATATCACAGAGATTATTACCTGTATGTCATTCACATCACAGAGATTATTACCTGTATGTCATTCATATCACAGAGATTATTACCTGTATGTCATTCATATCACAGAGATTATTACCTGTATGTCATTCATATCACAGAGATTATTACCTGTATGTCATTCACATCACAGAGATTATTACCTGTATGTCGTTCATATCACAGAGATTATTACCTGTATGTCATTCACATCACAGAGATTATTACCTGTATGTCATTCATATCACAGAGATTATTACCTGTATGTCATTCATATCACAGAGATTATTACCTGTATGTCATTCATATCACAGAGATTATTACCTGTATGTCATTCATATCACAGAGATTATTACCTGTATGTCGTTCATATCAGAGATTATTACCTGTATGTCATTCATATCACAGAGATTATTACCTGTATGTCATTCATATCACAGAGATTATTACCTGTATGTCATTCATATCACAGAGATTATTACCTGTATGTCATTCATATCACATAGATTATTACCTGTATGTCGTTCATATCACAGAGATTTTTACCTGTATGTCATTCATATCACAGAGATTATTACCTGTATGTCATTCATATCAGAGATTATTATAATAAATAATAATAATTACAATATTTATATAGCGCAAAATCTCGATAAAAATCAAATCTAAGCGCTGAACATACACTTACGCACGCGCGCACAACCACGCACACACACACGCACACATGGCTATAAATGGGGAAAAAGAATAAAAGCAATGGAAAATTATAGAGAGCATATTATATACAAATATATATTACAATGTGATTCCCCTCCGAGTGGAGACAGGCTACAGAGGGGGGATGAGTGAGGTCAGGATTTTATGCAGAGGAGAAAAGGTGAGTTTTGAGAGCGGACTTGAAGGAGACAAAAGTAGGTTGCTGACGGACAGAGAGAGGAAGTTTGTTCCAGAGAAGGCTCGTGGACCATAGGTATTGAGCTTGGTGCGTGAAAAGCGAAAAGTCAGAGGATCGGAGGCAGAGCGGAGGATACGTGAGGGAACATAGATATCAAGTAGGCTTGACAGGTAATCGGGGCTGCGTTATTGAGGCTTTTGTAGCATATGGTGTCTAGTTTGTACTGTATGCGCTTTGATACAGGGAGCCAGTGAAGTTGTGCCAGGAGAGGAGAATATGTGGTCAGCTTTTTTCTTTTTGAGTACAAGGCGTGCAGCATTGTTTTGAATGCGCTGTAGGATGTGAATGGTGGAGGCAGGAAGACCAGACAGGAGTGAATTGCAATAGTCAATGCGAGACATTATGAAGGAGAGAACGAGTTTTGCAGTTGTTTCCACAGAGAGATACTTCCTGATCAAGCTTATACGATGGAAGTGATAGTAGCAAGATCTGGCAGTTTGAGAAACAAAGTTGTTCATGGAGAGGGTAGAGTCAATGCAGACACCAAGATTATTACGTGTATGTCATTCATATCACAGAGATTATTACCTGTATGTCATTCATATCACAGAGATTATTACCTGTATGTCATTCATGTCACTGAGATTATTACCTGTATGTCGTTCATATCACAGAGATTATTACCTGTATGTCATTCATATCACAGAGGTTGTTACCTGTATGTCATATCACAGAGATTATTACCTGTATGTCGTTCATATCACAGAGATTATTACCTGTATGTCATTCATATCACAGAGGTTGTTACCTGTATGTCATATCACTGAGATTATTACCTGTATGTCATTCATATCACAGAGGTTGTTACCTGTATGTCATATCACAGAGATTATTACCTGTATGTCATTCATATCACAGAGATTATTACCTGTATGTCATTCATATCACAGAGATTATTACCTGTATGTCGTTCATATCACAGAGATTATTACCTGTATGTCATTCATATCACAGAGATTATTACCTGTATGTCATTCATATCACAGAGATTATTACCTGTATGTCATTCATATCACAGAGATTATTACCTGTATGTCATTCATATCACAGAGATTATTACCTGTATGTCATTCACATCACAGAGGTTGTTACCTGTATGTCATTCATATCACAGAGATTATTACCTGTATGTCATTCATATCACAGAGATTATTACCTGTATGTCATTCATATCACAGAGATTATTACCTGTATGTCATTCATATCACAGAGATTATTACCTGTATGTCATTCATATCACAGATGTTGTTACCTGTATGTCATTCATATCACAGAGATTATTACCTGTATGTCATTCATATCACTGAGATTATTACTGTATGTCATTCATATCACAGATATTGTTACCTGTATGTCATTCATATCAAAGAGATTATTACCTGTATGTCATTCATCCCACAGAGAGTATTACTTGTGTGTCATTCATATCACAGACATTATTACCTGTATGTCATTCATATCACAGAGATTATTACCTGTATGTCATTCATATCACAGATATTATTATCTGTATGTCATTCATATCACAGAAATTATTACCTGTATGTCATTCATATCACAGAGATTATTACCTGTATGTCGTTCATATCACATATATTATTATCTGTATGTCCTTCATATCACATATATTATTACCTGTATGTCGTTCATATCACATATATTATTACCTGT
Source organism: Monoplex corrugatus (assembly GCA_030674185.1). Classification (NCBI taxonomy): domain Eukaryota; kingdom Metazoa; phylum Mollusca; class Gastropoda; order Littorinimorpha; family Ranellidae; genus Monoplex; species Monoplex corrugatus. The sequence continues at coordinate 47,053 of JAPXFY010000134.1, read as the reverse complement.
ATGTCCTTCATATCACAGAGATTATTACCTGTATGTCATTCATATCACAGAGATTATTATCTGTATGTCATTCATATCATAGAAATTATTACCTGTATGTCATATCACAGAGATCATTACCTGTATATCATTCATATTACAGAGATTATTACCTGTATGTCATTCATATTACAGAGATTATTAACTGCATGTCATTTACATCGCAGAGATTATTACCTGTATGTCGTTCATATGACAGAGATTATTACCTGTATGTTATTCATATCACAAGAGATTATTACCTGTATGTTATTCATATCACAGAGATTATTACCTGTATGTATTCATATGACAAAGATTATTACCTGTATGTCATTCATATCACAGAGATTATTACCTGTATGTCATTCATATCACAGAGATTATTACCTGTATGTCATTCATATCACAGAGATTATTACCTGTATGTATTCATATGACAAAGATTATTACCTGTATGTCATTCATATCACAGAGATCATTGCCTCTATATCATTCACACCAGGCAGATCATTACCTGTACCTGTATATCATTCACATTATAATTAATAATAATTACAATATTTAATAATTACAATATTTATATAGCGCAAAATCTTGATAAAATCAAATCTAAGCGCTGACATTACAGAGATCTGTACCTGTATGTCATTCATATGACAAAGATCATTACCTGTGTGTCATCTACATCAGAGAGATCATGAAATGTGTGTCATTCACATTACAGACATCATTACCTGTATCAGTGTATGTCAGTAACAGCGCTGGGATCATTACCTGTGTGAGATTCTTATCACAGGAAGCACGGTCTGTCTGTCATTTACAGGGATCATTACGTGTATGTCATTGATCTCTCAGAGATCATTACCTGTATGTCAGTCACAGAGATAGGGATCATTTCCTGTACCTCATTGATACCACTGAGATAATTACCTGTATGTCATTCACATTAAAGAGAACATTACCTGTATGTCATCACATCACAGGGATCATTACCTGTATGTCATTCACGTCACAGAGATAACCTTATGTCATTCATATCATAGGGATAATTACCTTATGTCATTCATATCATAGGGATAATTACCTTATGTCATTCATATCATAGGGATAATTACCCGTGGCATATGTCATTCACATCATATTGATCATATCCTGTATGCCATTCACCTCACAGGGTTCATTACTTGTATGTCATTCACATCACAGAGATAACCTTATGTCATTCATATCATAGGGATAATTACCCGTGGCGTATGTCATTCACATCATATTGATCATAACCTGTATGTCATTCACATCACAGAGATAACCTTATGTCATTCATATCATAGGGATAATTACCCATATGTCATTCACATCATATTGATCATAACCTGTATGTCATTCACATCATATTGATCATGACCTGTATGCCATTCACATCACAGGATCATTATCTGTATGCCAACACATCATATCAATCATTATCTGTATGTCATTCATATCACAAATATCATTACCTGTGTGTCATTGATATCACAGAGATTATTACCGGCATGTCAAAAATCATGAGAGATCATTACCTGTATATACTTCACTGGAATCATTATGTAGGCCTATATCATTCATATCATATGGATCAATACCTGTATGTCATTCACATGGATTAATATATGTATGTCATTCACATGGATTAATATATGTATGTCATTCACATGGATTAATATATGTATGTCATTCACATGGATCAATATATGTATGTCATTCACATGGATTAATATATGTATGTCATTCACATGGATCAATATATGTATGTCATTCACATGGATTAATATATGTATGTCATTCACATGGATCAATATATGTATGTCATTCACATGGATTAATATAAGTATGTCATTCACATGAATTAATATATGTATGTCATTCACATGGATCAATATATGTATGTCATTCACATGGATTAATATATGTATGTCATTCACATGGATTAATATATGTATTGTATGTCATTCACATGGATCAATACATGTATGTCATTCACACATGTCATTCACACATATCAATATATGTATGTCATTCACATGGATCAATATCTGTATGTCATTCACATGGATCAATATCTGTATGTCATTCACATGGATCAATATCTGTATGTCATTCACATGGATCAATGTATGTACATGTATGTCATTCACATGGATCAATGTATGTACATGTATGTCATTCACATGGATCAATATATGTATGTCATTCACATGGATCAATATCTGTATGTCATTCACATGGATCAATATCTGTATGTCATTCACATGGATCAGTATATGTGTGTCATTCACATGGATCAATATCTGTATGTCATTCACATGGATCAATATCTGTGTGTCATTCACATGGATCAATATCTGTATGTCATTTACATGGATCAATATATGTATGTCATTCACATGGATCAGTATCTGTATGTCATTCACATGGATCAATATCTGTATGTCATTTACATGGATCAATATCTGTATGTCATTTACATGGATCAATATATGTATGTCATTCACATGGATCAGTATCTGTATGTCATTCACATGGATCAATATCTGTATGTCATTCACATGGATCAATATCTGTATGTCATTCACATGGATCAATATCTGTATGTCATTCACATGGATCAATATATGTATGTCATTTACATGGATCAATATCTGTATGTCATTCACATGGATCAGTATCTGTGTGTCATTCACATGGATCAATATCTGTATGTCATTCACATGGATCAATATCTGTATGTCATTCACATGGATCAATATCTGTATGTCATTTACATGGATCAATATATGTATGTCATTCACATGGATCAGTATCTGTATGTCATTCACATGGATCAATATCTGTATGTCATTTACATGGATCAATATATGTATGTCATTCACATGGATCAGTATCTGTATGTCATTCACATGGATCAATATCTGTATGTCATTTACATGGATCAATATATGTATGTCATTCACATGGATCAGTATCTGTATGTCATTCACATGGATCAATATCTGTATGTCATTCACATGGATCAATATCTGTGTGTCATTCACATGGATCAGTATCTGTGTCATTTACATGGATCAGTATCTGTATGTCGTTCACATGGATCAATATCTGTTAGTGTATGTCTTTCGCATGGAACAATATCTTGTATGTCATTTACATGGATCAGTATCTGTATGTCATTCACCTGAATCAATACCTGTAGGTCCCTCATTTGGATCATTACGTGTATGTCATTTATATGACAAGTAGCATTACCTGTATGTCATGCATCTGACAGGGATCATTACCTGTATGTCATTTATATCATAGGGATGATTACCTGTATGTATGTCATTTATATCACAGGGATAATTACCTGTATGTATGTCATTCACGTCGTATTGATCATTACCTGTAGGTCATTCATATCACAGGGACAATTTCCTTATGTCATTCATATCATTGGGATAATTACCTGTATGTCATGTATCTGACAGGGATCATTACCTGTATGTCATTCGTGTCATTGGGATAATTACGTGTATGTCATTCACATCATATTGCTCATTATCTGTATGCCATTGATGTCATTGGGATAATTACCTTATGTCATTCATATATTAGGGATGATTACCCGTATGTCATTCATGTCATATAGATCATTACCTGTATGTCATTCATGTTAGAGGAATGATTACCTGTATGTCATCATGATCTCAAAGGCACATGTCAGAAATACACAGAACAAAAACTTATAGGAAATAGTTACCGGAAATCATCTAACACTAACCACGATAAACATGAAGTAAACCAGAAGTGTTTCTTGCAGGGGGGAGCCAGCTCAACCACAGCCGAAGGTGTTTGGATTGCTGATATTAGGGAATGGTATCCTCATCTTCAAACGGGCAGTGTTTTTGTTCCACCTGTCCATTTTAATCAGGAGTGTCACACGGTTGATACCATATCGGGTCAGAGGATCCATGTCCTAGAGAATCCTGATTCTGTCAAGAAACGGCATAACCCGCTATATCATGATAGGCAATGGGAAGAAGGGAGAGTGTTCATCGACAACCCTTCCACACTTGTTCCCATGCGGATACAGGACACGGATCGCCTGGATGACGAAGCCCATAACAAGTGTCTGGATTTTCTGCACGAGTTGCGTGAAAAACTCCCACAGACTATGGTGGTTGTGTCACAGCTGAACTTCAGAAAATATTTGGACAATGTGACCAATCCTGCTGCTGTTGCCATGGCCCATTTGCCCAACGTGAATTTCCTCCCAACCAAAATAGCTGATGGTGAGTGTGACATTATAATCATTCATAGACACCATGGGTTTATGATTGGGGAGGTGAAGCCAGTTGGGGACAGTGACTATTTTACCTCCCTCTCAGACAGCGACAAGGAGCAGACAGTGGTCAAAGTTGTTAAGAAGGCAATCAAGCAGCTGAACAACCAGGAGACGGCTGTGACACATCTGCTGTCTGACGTTAACAACGTCAGGGGCAACAGTGGTGTGGCCCCCATCGCCATAACGAAGATCCTCCTGCTGCCCAACATCACGTCCGGTCAATTGCAGCAGACACTGAACAACTATCAGGTGAGGAGACGCCATTGTGTGGGAAACACTTTCAAACTGTCTGATATCATTCATAGTGAAAAAGACGTTAAATCGAAGAACGAACGGACTTTCAAACTGCGCACAAGACTTGTAAATATCATGTGGATATAATTGGGAAAATTATGGGTCGGGGGCAGAAAGACATGGAGTCATATGTACGAGTGTAGTGTGGTCCTGAAGTAAAACCAGACTGTGTCTGTTAAAGTGCAAATCCTCGCAAACCATTTCCAGGTACTACCATCAGGACCGTGTTTGATTCTTTATTCTGCATTAAAAAACCAACAACAACAAAAACACAAAAATATGAAAAAAACAAACACACACACACACACACACACACCACACACACACACACACACACACACACACACACACCAAAACCAAACCAAACAAATAGTAATGAGAAACTGTGAGCCCTGTTCTGGTTGGCCAGTTTCTTCCTGACTAAGCTCAGTTTGCGCAATATATGTCGATATCAGTGTCATTAAGTGTAACTTTGCTAGTGCTGCGCTCAATGTATTTCGATATCAGTGTCATTAAGTGTTACTTTGCAAATACTGGGTTCAATTTGTGCAAAAAATGTCGATATCGGTGCCATTAAGTGTAACTTTGCTAGTACTGAGCTCAATTTGCTCAATATATCTCGATATCAGTGTCATTAAGTGTAACTTTGCTAGTACTGAGCTCATTTTGTTCGATATATATATCGATATCAGTGTCATTAAGTGTAACTTTGCTAGTACTGAGCTCATTTTGTGTGATAATATCAATATCAGTGTCATTAAGTGTGACTTTGCTAATACTGCGTGCATTGGCTGTTGACCGTTGAAGTACGTAAAACTAAACGATCAAATTTTCCTGGGCAGATGGTAGTAAAATATTGCACTTGCCCAGCGGGTAGATGGCAGCTCTCATCACAGTTTCAAATCAGTTTCAGTTTGTCATGATGACATCTCCGCGCTCGGAATAAATGCCATATGCCCTAACATCACAGGTGCCATGTGATGGAGAAGATCCAGAATGATCACGTCACATGCCTTAAGCCTGCACATAAACCCACAAGCTGGCCAGGTCCTGAGGTCCTACTTAGATAGTTCCATAACCCTGGGGTCGAAGGGGAGTGAGGTGGCAGAGACCTCAACTTTTCCCGGGGCCAGCACCGCGAGGGCGGCGCCCACCCCTCTCCCTCAATTCAAATACATATTCAGTTTTTCCCCCCCCAATTCTTCAGAAAGGCAAGAAGGCTAATTGGTCTTCAAGGGGTGGGACCTTGGAAATCAACCTATCTCTCTAATGTTTTATACCAAGGCAGCCGGGCAATGCCCTGCTCTTCACGATTTTCAACTGCCGTGGGATCTTTAGCATGCACAGCCAGAAAGCACATGAGTCCGACTTGTTTTTCATCCCCTTCCGAAGGACTAGACGTTCAGTTCGAATTTCCGGTCAAACTGAGGAGAAAAGTCGAGGCCTCTACGGGGAGCGAACCCTGGAATCTCAAGTTTAGTTATTGGCAGGCGAACGTCCCATCCATTCTGCCACTCTTCTCCCTTGGTGCGTTGACCGCCCACATGTCCGATACAAATGAACTCTGCCTGGGGTAACTGGGAAACTGTTAGTTTCCTGTCTTGTATGTAGGCATGCCTGGGGTAACTGGGAAACTGTTAGTTTCCTGTCTTGTATGTAGGCATGCCTGGGGTCACTGGGAAACTGTTAGTTTCCTGTCTTGTATGTAGGCATGCCCGGGGTCACTGGGAAACTGTTAGTTTCCTGTCCTGTATGTAGGCATGCCCGGGGTCACTGGGATCACTGGGAAACTGTTAGTTTCCTGTCTTGTATGTAGGCATGCCCGGGGTCACTGGGAAACTGTTAGTTTCCTGTCTTGTATGTAGGCATGCCCGGGGTAACTGGGAAACTGTTAGTTTCCTGTCTTGTATGTAGGCATGCCCGGGGTCACTGGGAAACTGTTAGTTTCCTGTCTTGTATGTAGGCATGCCCGGGGTCACTGGGAAACTGTTAGTTTCCTGTCTTGTATGTAGGCATGCCTGGGGTAACTGGGAAACTGTTAGTTTCCTGTCTTGTATGTAGGCATGCCTGGGGTAACTAGGAAACTGTTAGTTTCCTGTCTTGTATGTAGGCATAATACATGTCATCATCCTCCTTCTCCTCCTCCTCATCATCATCATCATGGTACCTCTCATCATCATCATGGTGCCTCTCATCATCATCATGGTACCCTCATCATCATCATGGTACCTCTCATCATCATCATGGTACCTCTCATCATCATCATGGTACCTCTCATCATCATCATGGTACCTCATCATCATGGTACCTCATCATCATGGTACCTCTCATCATCATCATGGTACCTCTCATCATTATCATGGTACCTCATCATCATCATGGTACCTCTCATCATCATCATCATGGTACCTCTCATCATCATCATCATCATGGTACATCATCATCATCATCATGGTACCTCTCATCATCATCATCATGGTACCTCTCATCATCATCATCATGGTACCTCTCATCATGGTACCTCTCATCATCATCATCATGGTACCTCTCATCATCATCATGGTACCTCTAATCATCATCATGGTACCTATCATCATCATGGTACCTCTCATCATCATCATCATGGTACCTCTCATCATCATCATGGTACCTCTCATCATCATCATCATGGTACCTCTCATCATCATCATGGTACCTCTCATCATCATCATCATGGTACCTCTCATCATCATCATCATGGTACCTCTCATCATCATCATCATGGTACCTCTCATCATCATCATGGTACCTCATCATCATCATCATGGTACCTCTCATCATCATCATGGTACCTCTCATCGCCATCATCATCATGGTACCTCTCATCATCATCATCATGGTACCTCTCATCATCATCATGGTACCTCTAATCATCATCATGGTACCTATCATCATCATGGTACCTCTCATCATCATCATCATGGTACCTCTCATCATCATCATGGTACCTCTCATCATCATCATCATGGTACCCCTCATCATCATCATGGTACCTCTCATCATCATCATCATGGTACCTCTCATCATCATCATGGTACCCCTCATCATCATCATCATGGTACCTCTCATCATCATCATGGTACCTCTCATCATCATCATCATGGTACCCCTCATCATCATCATCATGGTACCCCTCATCATCATCATGGTACCTCTCATCATCATCATCATGGTACCTCTCATCATCATCATCATGGTACCTATCATCATCATCATCATGGTACCTCTCATCATCATCATGGTACCTCTCATCATCATGGTACCTCATCATCATCATCATGGTACCTCTCATCATCATGGTACCTCTCATCGGCCATCATCATCATGGTACCTCATCATCATCATCAATCATGGTACCTCTCATCATCATCATGGTACCTCTCATCGCCATCATCATCATGGTACCTCTCATCATCATCATGGTACCTCTCATCATCATCATGGTACCTCTCATCATCATCATCATGGTACCTCTCATCATCTATCATCATGGTACCTCTCATCATCATCATCATGGTACCTCTCATCATCATCATGGTACCTCTCATCATCATCATGGTACCTCTCATTCATCATCATGGTACCTCATCATCATCATCATCATCATGGTACCTCTCATCATCATCATCATGGTACCTCTCATCATCATCATGGTACCTCTCATCATCATCATCATGGTACCTCTCATCATCATCATGGTACCTCTCATCATCATCATGGTACCTCTCATCATCATCATGGTACCTCTCATCATCATCATGGTACCCCTCATCATCATCATCATGGTACCCCTCATCATCATGGTACCTCTCATCATCATCATCATGGTACCTCTCATCATCATCATCATGGTACCTCTCATCATCATCATGGTACCTCTCATCATCATCATGGTACCTCTCATCATCATCATGGTACCCCTCATCATCATCATCATGGTACCCCTCATCATCATCATGGTACCTCTCATCATCATCATCATGGTACCTCTCATCATCATCATCATGGTACCTCTCATCATCATCATCATGGTACCTCTCATCATCATCATCATGGTACCTCAGTCTTGGGAGTTTGGAGTTTGTTCAAGAATCAGCCATCACACTCAGACAATTCCATACGCGCTCCATGCAAGTCTGCCAGCAATTATCTGGCAGAGTTATTGTGCCTGTGCAAATCTCTATGCACTGGCAAAGTTTTGGGTCTCGGGACACCATGCTGAATGCGCCCCTGGAATATCATCTGTTGGTTGGGTCATGGCAGAAATTTCAGATTGTGATATATTGTAATCACACTCATAAATAGTAATATTTCACTTGGACGTGTGTTGATATTTCGGATTGTGAGAAATATTAACAGTGATAGATATTGATATTTCAGATTGTAATGAATATAAAGTCACTTAATAATGAATATGCATTCACTGATAAATGTGGATATTGTAGTTTGTGATAAATTTAAACTGATAAATGTGTATGTCTTTGATTGTGGTGAATAGGAACACACAAGTTACAATATTTCAGATTGTGATGAATTTAAAGACAGTGATAAATGTTGATATTTCAGATTGTTGTGAATATAAACACACTGATAAATGTTGATATTTAGACTGCAATAATATAAACACACGGGTAAGTGTAATATTCCGGATTTTGATTAATATAAACACATTTACATCAGGTAGAGAGTTCTTGAATGTTATATAGAACCGATAATGTTATACGGTTGTGAGGCGTGGACAGTCAACACACAAGCCAGAACAAAATTGAGACAGCCGAGATGTGGTTTCTAAGAAGAATGTTGAGAGTTTCATGGACAACAAATAAAACTAACGAGACTGTTTTGATGGAGGCAGACACAAGAAGATCATTGATAAGAAAGATCAGGAAAAGACAGGCAACATTTACAGGCCATTTTTCAAGGAAAGGGGAATTAGAGCATCTGGTCACAACAGGAAAGCTGGAGGGAAAGAGAGCACCAGGTGGACCCAGGGAGAAAATACTGGACGGACTTGCAGGGTGACTGAGGACAAAGAGGGTGGAAGATGTGCTTGCGGCGACATACAGAGGGCGATGATCGCCAATGCCATGGGACAGGGCGCATGATGATGATGATGATGATGATGATGATAAACACATTGTAAATGTTGATATTTCAAATGGATGATTGTAAACACACATTGATAAATTACGTTGTTTCAGGACGTGCTTAAAGACCTGCGTCAGTGTCTTAACAACCAGACGGACATGTCTCAGGTAGTCGCGAGATGTTTGTGCAGCGACAACCTGACTCAACCTGACAAGTGGTGGAACGCCATTTTGCCAGTACCTCCCTCCTCCAGTCCTTGTCTGGCACATGATGTTTATGAACGTTTTGTTGCCAGGTATGAGTCCCCTGCCTGTTTGTATGTTCGTTTGTTTAGTTGTGTATTTGTTTGTTTGTTTGCTTGTTTTTTTTGTTTGAGTCACCTGCCTGTTTGTATGTTTTGTATTTGTTTGTTTGTTTGTTTTTTTGCTTGTTTTTTTAATCTTTGAGTCACCGCCTGTTTGTATGTTTGTTTGTTTAGTTGTGCATTTTGTTTGTTTCTTTGCTTGTTTTTTCTTTGTTTGTCTCATGTCTGTCTGTCTGTTTTTTAGCTGTTTGTTTGACTGCGCCCCTGTCTCTTTGTCTTTCTCTGTCTCTCTGTCTCTGGCTCTCTGTCTCTTTGTCTGTCTCTCTGTGTGTCTGTCTGTCTCTCTATTTTTCACTCTGTCTATCCGTCTCTGTCTCTATCTTTCCCTCTCTCTCTCCCAGCTCTCTCTCTTCCTGTCTCTCTGTCTCTCTCCCTTTTTCTGTGGGTATGTCTCTTTGTCTGAGTCTCTCTCTCTTCCTGTCTCTGTCTCCCTCTCTGTCTATCTCTTGTAAGCATTTGTCTATCTGATCGTCTGTTGTCTGTCATGTATGCTATTCATAGTGATGGTGTTGGCCTTCAGATCTTGCTGTGTGGTCCAATTGGATCAGAACTTATCTTTTTCTCCTCAACAAACAATAACTACTGATGAACGGGACAGTCATGTTTGTTGCATAAACTGTATTCAACAATAGAATGTGAGAGCTGTACAGCTTGTTGCGTAAGCTGTATTCAGCAGTGCAATTTGAGAGCTGTACAGCTTGTAAGCTGTATTGAACAATGGAATGTGAGAGGAGCAAAGCTGGTTGCGTAAGCTGTATTGAACAGTGGAATGTGAGAGGAGTACAGCTCTTTGTAAGCTGTATTGAACAGTGGAATGTGAGAGGAGTACAGCTCTTTGTAAGCTGTATTGAACAGTGGAATGTGAGAGGAGTACAGCTCTTTGTAAGCTGTATTGAACAGTGGAATATGAGAGGAGTACAGCTCTTTGTAAGCTGTATTGAACAGTGGAATATGAGAGTATAGCTCTTTGTAAGCTGTATTGAACAGTGGAATATGAGAGGAGTACAGCTCTTTGTAAGCTGTATTGAACAGTGGAATATGAGACTTGATTGAGAGGAGTACAGCTCTTTGTAAGCTGTATTGAACAGTGGAATATGAGAGGAGTACAGCTCTTTGTAAGCTGTATTGAACACTACATGATGATGAACCAAAAACCAATGTTGATACGGCTCGGTCGTCGCCCGGACCAAGGACCGCGCCTTCCGTTGGACACCAGGGCGGAGGTGACAAGTATGCGACTGGTGGAACCTCTTCAAAAAAGATCTGAGGAAGAGAAACTCTCACCATCGCCACATGGAATGTTAGAACACTTGCACAGCCAGGCAAATTGCACGAACTTACGCATGAGCTGGAAAGATATTCCTGGCATGTAGTTGGACTGAGCGAAGTCAGGTGGAAAGATCATGGAGAACACCAAACTGAGGAAGGACATGTATTGTACTACAGTGGAGACTTGAAAAAACACATGCACGGCGTAGGATTTCTTGTCAACAAGAACGTCAAGAACTCAATACTCGGATGCCGCCCAATATCCAACAGGCTCATTTCCATCCGCCTCCGAGCAGCACCATTCAACATCACAGCGATACAAACCTATGCACCGACAACAGACTATGATGATGAGGATGTGGAGGAATTCTACACACAACTTCAAGAAATCATTGACGAGGTTGACAAAAAAGACATCCTTATCATTCAGGGAGACTGGAATGCTAAAGTGGGCGCTGATGCATTAAAAGACTGGAAGAACCATTGTGGGCCCTCCTGTAATGCAATTTCCAACGAGCGAGGACTGCGCCTACTTGAGTTCGCCGGATACAACAACATGACACTGGCTAACACCCTTGGTGAACACAAGGCGTCACGATGCTGGACTTGGCATGCACCAAATGGGACCAACCACCAGATCGACTACATCTTGGTCCCAATCCGTTTTAGATCTGGAATCTGCAGAGCCAAGACGCGAACATTTCTAGGTGCAGATGTGGGTAGTGACCATGACCTGGTGATAATGAACTTCAAGGTCAGGCTGAAGAAGATCAAGAAGCCCAAGAACACCAGACTGAAGTTCAACTTGGACAGACTCAAGGACCCCTCCATTGCAGAGTCCTTCCAAGCAACAATAGGCGGAAAGTTTGCAGCATTGAGCACACAAGAAGAAACTGCGGAGGAAATGACCACCAAGTTTAACACAGTGATGACAGAGACTGCAAATGACCTCTTAGGAAAACAACGCCGGAAAACCCAACCCTGGATTACAGACGAAATCCTTGAAATGTGTGACAAAAGAAGAGAAATCAAGAAAGTCAAAAATACAAGACGGAGCCCTAGCCTACAGAAACATCAACAAAGAAATCAGAAAAGGCATTAGGGAGGCCAAAGAAGGATGGATACAAAATAAATGCACAGAAATAGAAGACAGCCTAAGCAAGAACAACAGCATAAAGGCGTACAAAGTGGTGAAAGAACTCACCACACAGAGACAGGCAAGGATCAGTACCATTTAAGACAAACAAGGAAAGTGCCTGACAGAAGATAAAGAAATCATCCATAGATGGACAGAATACTGCTCTGACCTCTACAACCACCAGACACAGGGTGACTCAACTGTCCTTACATGCCAGGAATCAACAAATGACGATGACCACCCTATTCTACGCGAAGAAGTCGAAACAGCAATACGATCGCTGAAAGATGGAAAAGCTGCTGGAGTGGACAACATCCCAGCAGAACTGATCAGGCATGGAGGGGAGGCAGTGACTGACATCCTCTGGAAAATCTGCAACAAAATCTGGCAGACGGGAGAATGGCCGACACCTTGGACCCAGTCACTAATCATCACACTTTCCAAGAAAGGCAATTTACAACTATGCCAGAATTACAGAACGATCAGCCTTATCAGCCATGCTAGCAAAGTGATGCTGAAAGTCATTTTGAACAGACTGAAACCACAGGCAGAGGAGATCATTGCCGAAGAACAAGCGGGATTTCGCAGTGGTAGAAGCACAACAGAACAAATATTCAATATCAGAGTCCTATGCGAAAAATACAGCCAACACCAACAGGACATCTACCACGTTTTTATCGACTTCAAAAAGGCATTTGACAGAGTATGACATGAAGCACTGTGGGCCACCATGAGGAAGTACAACATGGGAAGGAAGCTTATTGACACCATCACACAGCTATACGCAAAAGCGAGCAGCGCAGTGCTTGTTGGGGGCACAGTGGGGGACTGGTTTCACACATCAGTTGGAGTTCGCCAGGGCTGTCTCCTCTCTCCAACCTTGTTCAACATCTTCCTTGAGCGCATTATGACGGATGCCCTTGAAAACCATAACGGCTCAGTCAGTATTGGAGGAAGGACAATCACCAACTTGAGATTTGCCGACGACATCGATGGGTTGGCTGGAAATGAAGACGAACTTGCCAACCTGGTGAAACACCTGGACGAGACATCATCCAGATATGGCATGGAGATCAGTGCCGAAAAGACAAAGTTGATGACAAACAGCACAAAACCAATAGAAAAGAAGATTACAGTCAGCGGGAGTGAGCTGGAAACTGTGGCTCAGTTCAAATATCTCGGAGCCATTATCAGTGAACAGGGATCGAAAACCGAAGTTCTTGCAAGAGCAGCACAGACAACAGCAGCACTAGCCAAGCTGAAGCCCATCTGGAGGGACAAAAACATCGCCCTCACTTCCAAACTGAAGCTAATGCACGCATTGGTCCTGTCAATCTTTCTCTACGCGTGCGAGTCATGGACACTAACAGCAGAACTGCAAAAGAAGATCCTGGCAGTAGAAATGAGATGCTTTAGAAGAGTGCTTGGCATCTCATACAAAGACCACATTACCAATGAGGAAGTACGAAGAACAATTTCACAGCATGTCAAAAACTATGAAAACCTTCTGACAACAGTAAGAAAAAGGAAACTTCGGTGGTATGGTCACGCGACAAGAACTAACGGACTATCAAAAACAATACTCCAAGGAACAGTTCAGGGGGGAAGAAAAAGAGGCAGACAGAGAAAAAGGTGGATGGACAATATTGACGAATGGACAGGAAAAAGCTTTGCCACGACCCAGACCCTTGCTCATGACAGACAGAGGTGGAGACAGACGGTGCGACGTTCATCCATGTGGAGCCCCCACGACCCTGGATAGGGTTAAGGGACAGGAAGGAAGGAAGGATTGAACAGTGGAATATGAGAGGAGTACAGCTTTTCGTAAGCTGTATTGAACAGTGGAATGTGAGAAGGGTAGTGCTTGTTGTAAGCTGTATTGAACAATGGAATGTGAGAGGTGTACAGCTTGTTCGTAGGCTGTATTGAACAATGAAATGTGAGAGTAGTACAGCTTGTTGCGTAAGCTGTATTGAACAGTGGAATGTGAGAGTAGTACAGCTCGTTGTAAGCTGTATTGAACAGTGGAATGTGAGAGTAGTACAGCTTGTTGCGTAAGCTGTATTGAACAGTGGAATGTGAGAGGAGTACAGCTTGTTGCGTAAGCTGTATTGAACAGTGGAATATGAGAGGAGTACAGCTCTTTGTAAGCTGTATTGAACAGTGGAATGTGAGAGGAGTACAGCTCTTTGTAAGCTGTATTGAACAGTGGAATGTGAGAGGAGTACAGCTCTTTGTAAGCTGTATTGAACAGTGGAATGTGAGAAGGGTAGAGCTTGTTCGTAGGCTGTATTGAACAATGAAATGTGAGAGTAGTACAGCTTGTTGCGTAAGCTGTGTTGAACAGTGGAATGTGAGAGTAGTACAGCTCGTTGTAAGCTGTATTGAACAGTGGAATGTGAGAGTAGTACAGTTTGTTGTGTAAGGTGCACTTGAACAATGGAATGTGAGAGTTGTAGTTCATTGCGTAAACTGTATTGGACAATGGAATGTGAGAGTTGTAGTTCGTTGCGTAAGCTGTATTGAACAATGGAATATGAGAGTTGTAGTTCATTGCGTAAACTAAATTGAACAGTGGAATGTGAGAGTTGTACAGCTTGTTGCATAAGCTGTATTGGACAATGGAGTGTGAGAGTTGTACAGCTTGTTGCGTAAGCTGTATCGAACAATGGAATATGAGAGTTGTACAGCTTGTTGCGCAAGCTGTATTGGACAATGGAATGTAAGAGTTGTAGTTCGTTGCGTAAGCTGTATTGAACAGTGAAATGTGAGAGTAGTACAGCTTGTTGCGTAAGCTGTATTGAACAGTGAAATGTGAGAGTAGTACAACTTGTTGCGTAAGCTGTATTGGACAATGGAATATGAGAGCTGTACAGCTTGAGAACCCTTCGAAGTTGTACAACACTGTAAATGCCTTGGGTCATACTAGTCAGCTAATGCAAAGACATCAAAGCAAGAATTGCCCAAGCCAACCAAAGAATGGTCCATCTTACTAACTTTTGGAAAGACAGATATTTTGGAAATGAGCTCAAAGTTGAAATACTGCGATCGATAATTTGGCCTGTTGTGTTACATGGAAGTGAAGGATTGACTGTTAAAGTTACAGATGAAAACAGAATCAAAAGTGCAGAGATGTAGTTCTACAGAAGACTCCTAAGAACAAGCTGGACTGAAAGACAAACAAACCAATGCATTCTGGAAGATCTGAACAGAACAACCTGAACTTTTAGGCCTGGTTAGGAAAAGGAAAATGAAATATTTTAGACATGCTATGAGACACCATAGCTGTCATGTAATGAAGACTGTGGCCCTGGGCAAAATGGAGGGCAAGAGACGACAAGGAAGACCGCCGACTTCCTATGTAGAGAACATAGCCAAGTGGACGAAGTTGCCGAAAGATGAAATCTACAGAAGGACTGTAGACAGAAGGGGATGGAGACAGCTGACGGGGCATGCATCAGTGACTACCATCAAGAATGATGTCACCGACAGGTGAAAAGGTGGACAGGTGGACACCATCTGATTGTTCGTTTCATCATAATGATATGGCTAACAGTTCCAAGATAATAAAAAACGTGCCATACTGATAACATGACTTTTATAATCAGCAAAATACATAAGCAGTTTACTGTCAGTAGGACTGTACAGTCCCTTATGTATAGGTGGAAACCAGATTCATTCAAAACAATATACACCAAGAATATTGTGTGTCTTCATGGATAGACGATACAGACTAGCAATCTTCTTTCTTGCATTCGGATAAACCAACACATCCCTTTACTTTCCGATATATTTAAATCAGCGTTAAAAAGTCAAGCAGCGAAATATTTGAATTTGTTCTAATTGAAATTCATTGTTAGATCAGCATGTGTATTGTTCAAATTGTTGGTTACGGTAACTTAAATCCTTTCCCTCCCTTCCTCCAATTCTCTTTCTCTCCACCTTCACCCTCGTGACACCCCCCCCCCCCACCTTTTTCGTTTTTTTTTTAATCTTTCTTTTTTCTTTCTTTCTTTCTGTCTTTCTTTCTTTGTTTTCTTCTTCTTCTTTTGTTCTTCTTCTTGTTCTTCTTCTTTTGTCTAATATCACTTAAGTCAATAGGCACTAAACCAGTGATCATCACCACCACCGCACACACACACACACACGCTACACACCCACAAACACATTACATGACACATGCGTATATACGTATGCACGCGCGTGCGCGTGCACACACACGAACACGCGTGCGCGCACACACACACAAACACGCACAAACACACACACACACATGCACACAAACACACACACACACACATGCACACAAACACACACGCACACATACTCACACACAAACATACACACAAACACACACATACAAACACATGCACACGCACACACACACACACACACACACTGCTGACTGCGTAACATAGCGTATGGACGGCTTTCAGGTTTTGCGGGCCTGCCACCACAATAGAGGTGGCAACAGCAGGAACCCCGAGGAAGGCGATACGCACAACAGGCGAAAGCGTAGAGGAGACAGGCCTGCGGTTCTCCAGCCTGACCCTCACACCTCAACAGGTAAGCCTGCTCGACCCGCAGAATGAACCACAGTTTATGTATCTGCACGGACCCCCAGGCTGCGGGAAGACTGTGGTCCTTGTCTTGAAAGGCCTACAGTGGTTGAATGAAGGCAGGTCTGTGTGTGTCGTTAGTACCAGACCCGACGGTCGCGCAGTGTCCACGTTGTTGCGACAGCAGTTGTTGCATAGTGTTGGGGCAGCGGCAGCAGCAGCAGCCACAGCCAAGGTTGATCAGCTTCATTATGATTTCGACGAAAATGCTGACGATGTAACGCGAGCTGTGTCTGATCTAGAGGCGATGGTCCGTCTTCACAGCAAGCTGACAGTCATTATGGATGAGGCTGATGACATCTTTGGCAGGTCAGTTCTCGACACAGATGCTTATAATATATTGTGAACCTGTACCTGTTTGTAGGGGTGTGTGTGTGTGTGTATGGGTGTGTGTATGTATGTGCGTGTGTGTGTGTGTATGGGTGTGTGTGTGGGTGTGTGTGTGTATGTGTGTCACTGTGTGTGTGTTTTCACGCACGAGCGCATGCATGTGTGTGTGTTTGTATGTGTTGTGTGTGTGTGTGTGTGTGTGTGTGTGTGTGTGCTTGTTTGTTTTCACGAGTGCGCGCATGTGTTTGTGCGTGTGTGTGTTTGTTTGTTTTCACGAGTGCGTGCGTGCGTGTGTGCGTGTGTGTGTGTGTGTGTGTGGTGGTCTTTGATCTAATGTCTATTCACTAAAGTGATTTTAGACACACACACACACACAAAAAACCAACCAAAAAAATACATAAGGAGAAAAGAGGAAACTTGGAAATGGTTAATCTTCAGGATGTGTGTGTGGGTGTGTACGTGTGTGATTGTTCCTATGTTTCGGATTTGGAGGTGATGTTTAATTTAATCCAGTTTTGGATGTCATACATATGACATGATATGAGGAGTGTTCTGAGCTTACGGATTTTGTGCTTTATGTCTGCTTCTAATCTATGCTAGCTGAATGGGTAGCGCAAACTGTGTTAGATTTGAGAAGTTCAACAACATGGGAGATAATTCCTACGTGACTCTCAAGAGTTACGTCCTTTGAATAATATTATAAAAATTCTCCCTTTTTCCCTCTTATTTCTTTGGTATTGTCATAGATATGTTTGTCTTTCCGTCATTCGTGATGTGTTGCTTGATTCTCTGTTCGTCTGATGCGGGTTAGGGTGTTACACACACACACACACACACACACACACACACACACACACACACACACACACACACACACACACTCTCTCTCTCTCTCTCTCTCTCTCTCTCTCTGGTCTGTCTGTCTCTCTTCTCTTTTCTTCTCTCTCTCTCTCTCTCTCTCTCGCACACTCTGGTCTGTCTGTCTCTCTGTTTCTCTCTCTGTCTCTCTGTCTGTCTGTCTCTCTCTGTCTCTCTCTCAGGCAAACAAAATAGGTATGGTTGAGTACATAGCGCAATCTTTCAGCCATGGAAAGTCCGTTGTTGGACATAGGCCTTTCCCAGCTACTTCCGTTCACTTCATTCCAGCACCTTTCCTCTCCAGTTCTTGTTAAATCCATCTAGGCCGTCTCTACATCTAGTTTTCTGTCTTCCTCTTATGCGGGTGCCGTCACTTGGTATCCAGAACGCGGTTTTTGTTGTCCAATGACTGTCCATTCTCTGGATGAGATGTCCTGCCCAGTTCCATTTCAGTTTGTTGATGGTTTTCAGGATGTCTCGCACTTTCGTTCTTTCTCTAATCCTCTGAGCCGTTTTGCGATTTTTCTAGGTGATACCAAGCATGATTATTTCATGTGCTGGCTGCATGGTTCGTAGTTTCAAAGCGAAGTTTTTCGTTAGATTCCACGTTTCTGCACCATAGGAGACTGTGGGCAGAATGCATTGTTCATAGACGTTTCGTTTCAGGACAGTTTGAATTTTGTCATTCTTGAAAACCCAACTTACTCTGCCAAACGCTTGCCAGCTAAGGGTTATAGTACGTTCGATTTTTTCCTCTTTGGAGGAGGATTCTGCTGAGATGCTGTGGCCTAAGTAGATGTAGTGGTCAACCAGTTCTGGCTCGTCATTTTTGATCTTTACTTTTCCGTCAAGATCTTTGATATAGTTGGTGACCATAACTTTCGCTCTCTTCAAATGTACTGTTAGTCCTATACAGATAGACAGAGAGATATGGAAGATAGAGAGGGTGACTTGGTGAGCCCTGTGCATGTATGTGAGTAAAGGTTCACAGCCTCAGACTTCATCTCCCCCATTTGTCACAATAAAGAATAACAGCATTTTAATACGAGTGTACTGCTGTTATTCTTTATTGTGACAAATGTGGGAAATAAAGTCTGAGGCAGTGTACCTCCACTCACAAACATGCACTGGGCTCACTTAGTCATCCTGTCTATCTGTCCATCTGTGTCGGTCTCTGACATCTGTCTTTCTGTCTGTCTGCGAGAATGTCGAAGGGCTGAGCACCAGTAGCGGTCTTCAAACTAGAAGTACATCGTCAGATCTATCAGTCTATGCACAACAAGATAACCGAGTTGCTCTCTAAAGCGAAAACTGATTTCTTTTCCTCACAAATTCTTGAAGCTAAGAACACAAAAATTCTGTTCTTCACCATGTTTGATTTACTTGGCACTGAGAAATCAGCTCCCCTGCTATCAGATATTAGTCCAAATGGTCTCCCTACTGCTTTTTCTACATTTTTCTCCACCAAATTTATTTCCAGTTTGCGTACCAAACATGACTCAGCTCCCTTTCACCCTTCATTTACTGTTACTATTCTCCTCTTTCTCCACCCACCAGTTTCTGACACCAAGATCTTAACAATCCTCATGTGTTTCAAATCTGGTGAACTTGACCCCATTATGGCCTCTCTCTTTTCACACATCTACCAGCACGTTCTTCCATTAGTAACCTCCACCATCAGTTCTTGTTTAGTCTCAGAAGTCTTTTCATCTGCTTTCAAAACTGCTCTCATCTGGCCACTTCTCAAGAAAAATAGTTTCAATCGTAATGACCTTTAAAATTACAGACCTGTATCAAATCTTCTATTTCTTTCTTAGTTCCTTGAAAAAGTGGTACTAAAGCAACTGCATGAGCATATCTCCTTAAATCATCTCCACCATCCTTACTAGTCTGCATATCGAACAAACCACAGTACAGAAATAGCTCGTGTTCACATAGTCAGCGAACTTCTTCTTGCACCTGATGCTGGTAAAATGTCTGTCCTAATACTTCTCGATCTGTCTGCTGCCTTTGATATTATTGATCACTCCATCCTTCTCTTTTGTCTTTAACACACTTTCGCAGTTCATGAAACTGCTCTTTCTTGGTTCTGTTCCTATCTGTCTGATCGCTTTCAGTCAGTTCTCATCAATGAAAGTCAGTCTGAACCTGTTAAGCTTTCTTGTGGAGTTCCTCAGGGTTCTGTGCTAGGACCTGTCCTATTCACTCTTTATACCTCACCTCTAGCCAACACCGTCATGAAACATAAGTTTTACGCTGGTGACTCACAACCTGAGAATAGCAACATTCCTGAAATATCACTTAACTCATTCCAGCTGCTACGTTGATATCCAGAGCTGGATGACACAAAGTAAACTACAGTTAAATAGTGATAAAACTGAAGCCAAGCTCTTTGGCACCAAAAACAAACTTGACTGTATTGTACTGAATGCCATCCAGCTAGTGACAACATCGTCCTTCTCTCTGATTCTGTCAAGGACCTTGGACAACACTCTTTCTATGCAGACGTTTCTATTGCAAACCTGCCAATCGTTCTACTATCCAATTGGGCGCATACGTTACATTCGAATATGTATCTTTCAACTGAGGCTGCATCTAAGTTTGTGATATCTCCTATTTCGTCTCGTCATGATCACTGCAACGCTCTCCTTAATGGGCTGCCAGCTTCTTCTATTCTCTGTACCAGCTTCTTCAATTCTCTGTACCATTCTGCTCTTCTCTGTACCAGCTTCTTCAGTTCTCTGTACCAGCTTCTGCTCTTCTCTGTCTGCAATGCATACAAAGCACAGTTGCTCAGAAGTTTGATCATGAAAGTTTCCTCCTTTGCTCTCTACACTAGTTGTCTGTTTTTGACAGAATTGAATATAAGCTGGATATCTTGTGTTAGAAATCTGTTCATCAGTCTGCACACACACACAGACACACACACACACACACACATGCACAAATGCACCTAAATATAAACACACAAGCTCACAGGAATCCACACCTGCACACATATACACGTTGCTTTAGACAGGGGAAAGGTGGAATCCGTACATGGATTTTGGAGGCGGTAAAAGTGAACAGATCCAAAAGAATCGTGTGCAGTGGGAGAAAGGAAGTATTATTTTGTGGTTCAACTGTTTTAAAACAAAGGTAAAAATTCAAATGCAACAACATACAATTCAAATTGTCTCTTGTCTGTGTCTCTCTCTGTCTCTCCGTCTGTCTGTCTTTCTCTGTGTTCCCCCCCCCCTCCCACTCTCTCTTTTTGTCTGTGTATGTGTGTCTCTCTCTCCCCCTCTCCCTCAATACGATCAGTCAGTGTAATGTTTGTCATATTCACAAACAGGCTGGAAGACTTCATCAACAGCAATCATCAAGGCAGGGATCGCCGTGTCTGTGTGGGCGGCAGGGGTTTACAGCGTGTCAGTTACCTCCCCAGGTGTCTGTACAGGCGATACTATCTCCTCTGAGGTGTCCACCAGCCGTCGTCCGGGAGGTGGAGAAGTCATCTTTCATGGAGAACAAGATCATCCCCCAGTACAGCGCCCCAGCCCAGCCTCTGCCGACGGAGGGGCCAAAGGTGAAGTGGCTGCTCCATAGGAATCAACCAGGTCACGGCGAGGGATATCCATGGGAATGCTCCTCCTGCGCTGACAGGATTGCTGACATCCTCAAGGACCTGGATGTCAATAAGCCTGGTACTGTTACTCATATATCGTTGTTAACCCCTTGACGCTCGCGCCCTGTCTACAAACTGCAAAAACTTAACCCTTTGATTCCTTCACCCTATCCACCAGCTTCCTGCAGGAAGCTGGTGGATAGGGCGAGGGAATCAAAGGGTTAAGTTTTTGCTTTGGTGGCATGGTTGACAATGCAGGATACCGTTGGAGAAGGTGCGGGAGTCAAAGGGTTAATTAATTGTTGTTGTTCTTATTCTTGTGTCGTATGCTTGGTAGTGATGGTATGTTGATAGTGGTGGTGACGTTGATGGTGGTGGTGGTGGTGGTGATGGGGGTAGTGGTGATGGTGATGGTCATTATGGTGGTTGTTATTTTTGTGTCAAATGCTTGGTAGTGATAGTAGTGGTGGTGGTGGTGATGGTCATGATGGTGGTGATGGAGGTGGCGGTGATGATGGTGGTGGTGATTGGTGATGATGGTGGTGGTGATGATGATGTGTTGATGGTTGTGGTGATGATGTGGATGGTGATAGTGAGACTAATGATGGTGGTGGTATCAATGGTAGTAATGGTGGCGGTGATGATGGTGGTGGTGGTGATGATGATGTGTTGATGGTTGTGGTGATGATGTGGATGGTGATGGTGATAGTGAGACTAATGATGGTGGTGGTATCAATGGTAGTAATGATAGTGGTGATGATGGTGGTGGCGGTGTTGATAGTGGTGTTAATGTCGATGATGGTGGTGGTGATGGTGTTGTGATGATGATGGTGGTGGTGATAAGGATGATGGGGATGATGGTGGTGGTGATAATGATGATGGTGTTGGTGATGATGGTGGTAGTGGTGGTGTTGGTGATGATGGTGGTGATGGTAGTGATGATGGTGGTGTTGGTAGTTATGATGGTGTTGATGTGATGGTGGTGATGGTAGTAATGATGATGATGACTGTGATATGGATGGTGGTAGTGGTGGTGATGGTGATGATGGTTGTACCATCCTGGTCATGGTGTATGTATTTCAGCCACTTCCCTGCAGTACAGGGACGTCTTTATCCTGTACGGTGTATCTATACATCCCTACGCTGGAAGCGACATGGACGAACGCCTTCGCACGTATCATGGGATTCCGCTCAGAGTGGTGAACCTTCCTCCCTCTGAGAGCGACGTTGAGGAGTTGGCCCTGAGCGCCAGGAACGAGCTGATTGTGGCCTATCTTGGTGCTGTGTCGGGGTTGGAGAGGAGGGTGGTGATCGTGCTTGGGGACGGGTCCGGTGACCACTTGCAGAGATTGCATGCCATGTCCAGATCTACTGCCTGTGTGTACTTCATTGATGCTGACAACCCGCCCAGTGATGACGACAATTGACAGTGATGACGAAAATGGTGATGACGGTAATTGACAGTGATGACGACAATGGTGAAGACGGTAATTGACAGTGTTGATGACAATACTGATGACGGTAATTGACAGTGATGATGACAGTGGTGATGACGGTAAATGACAGTGATGACGACAATGGTGATGACGATAATTGACAGTGATGATGACAATAGTGATGACGGTAATTGACAGTGATGATGACAATAGTGATGACGTAATTGACAGTGATGATGACAATAGTGATGACGGTAATTGACAGTGATGATGACAATACTGATGACGGTAATTGACAGTGATGATGACAATAGTGATGACGGTAACTGACAGTGATGATGACACTGGTGATGACGATAATTGACAGTGATGATGACAATAGTGATGACGGTAATTGACAGTGATGATGACAATGGTGATGACGATAATTGACAGTAATGATGACAATAGTGATAACGGTAATTGACAGTGATGATGACACTGGTGATGACGATAATTGACAGTGATGATGACAATAGTGATGACGGTAATTGACAGTGATGATGACAATGGTGATGACGGTAATTGACAGTAATGATGACAATAGTGATGACGGTAATTGACAGATGATGACAATAATGATGACGGTAATTGACAGTGATGATGACACTGGTGATGACGGTAATTGACAGTGATGATGACACTGGTGATGACGGTAATTGACAGTGATGATGACACTGGTGATGACGGTAATTGACAGATGATGACACTGGTGATGACGGTAATTGACAGTGATGATGACACTGGTGATGACGGTAATTGACAGATGATGACAATAGTGATGACGGTAATTGACAGATGATGACACTGGTGATGACGGTAATTGACAGTGATGATGACACTGGTGATGACGGTAATTGACAGTAATGATGACAATAGTGATGACGGTAATTGACAGATGATGACGATAGTGATGACGGTAATTGACAGTGATGTATGACGATGGTGATGACGGTAATTGACAGTAATGACGACGATAGTGATGACGATAATTGACAGTGATGATGACAATAGTGATGACGGTAATTGACAGTGATGATGACGATGGTGATGACTGTAATTGACAGTAATGACGACGATAGTGATGACGATAATTGATAGTGATGACGACGATAGTGATGACGGTAATTGACAGTAATGATGACAATAGTGATGACGGTAATTGACATTGATGATGACAATAGTGATAACGTAATTGACAGTAATGATGACAATGGTGATGACGATAATTGACAGTGATGATGACAATAGTGATGACGGTAATTGACAGTGATGATGACGATGGTGATGACGGTAATTGACAGTGATGACAATAGTGATGACGGTAATTGACAGTAATGATGACAATGGTGATGACTGTAATTGACAGTGATGATGACAATAGTGATGACGGTAATTGACAGTGATGATGATGATAGTGATGACGATAATTGACAGTGATGATGACAATAGTGATGACGATAATTGACAGCGATGATGACACTGGTGATGACGATAATTGACAGTGATGATGACACTGGTGATGACGATAATTGACATCGATCATGACTACAGTTGTCTGTTTCTTTTCTTCAGCAGTTCAGAAATGTAAACCCAGTGAAAGCTGGTAGCTGAAATGTGTCAACACCCATGCTCACATTCAGGTCAATACACACGCAAACACACAAACAACGCGTGCAATAGCACATATAGGCTATAGGATACCCACCGACATTTTGTTTTTCAGTGAGATGAAATAGTAGCCATTATGCGAAAAGTGCATGGTACCGTGGTTTGTTAGAAGGCGCACGCTGGCCCAATACCTCTGTCTTCAGCCTTCTAGGTTTTCTGTAGGTGTTGCCCCGCCCTTAGCTCCTGGCCCATACGTCCTGCCCTGGGAGCACAGGGGGGATTGTTTCTTCGAGGATCCCACCCTGTAGCTAGGGCTTATAGCGGCCCTTACCCGCTGATGAACCCGTCATAAGACACCTGGGGCATTTTTTAAGGATAGCAGCGCCATCTGCTACCCCACCCCGTCCTGACAGGAACACCGCCAGTTTGGTCCGGGACGGCTTATTTGCTGGCAAGCTAGCTTATTCACAGCCACCCTCCATATCTGAAGGGCTTCACGATCCGCCACCTGTGACCTGCCTGGGTTGGGGATGGTTGCCCCGCCGTTGAATTGGAAGTCGACCTTTTCCAGGTTTCAGTGAGGTGATGTGTATGTTTTGAGGTGGTTCTAGCCCTGATACGGTTCTGAGCTGTCGACCTGGCTTTAAACAACAATAACAACAAACATCATAAATATCTGTCTCTTTTTCTCTCACCTTATGCACACGCACACACACACACACACACACACACACCCTCAAACACATGCGCACACACATGTATACACACACCCTCGCACACACGTACGCAAGCACACGCACGCACACACGTACGCAAGTACACACACGCAACCACACACACATACGCACACATATGTCTGTGTGTGCATGTATGTATACATGTATGTACGTATACATTATGTATGTATGCATGTATACATTATGTATGTATACATGTATGTACTTATACATTATGTATGTATACATGTATATATGTATGTATGCATGTATACATGTATGTATGTATATATATATATATGTATGTATTCTTAGTTACTGATTGCAGCAGTAACCACAATCCTGTAATAGCCAGATTTAGGCTGAAACTAAAGAAAAGAGAGAAGGAAACAAACCAACAGAAACATCAAACTAAACCTTGGACTCTTAAAGACTGATGAATCGACTGGTGCAAAAGTTAACGTATATGTTCAAAACAAATTCAGTGCTCTGGAGGGAGTTCGCAATAGTGAGGAACAATGGACAAAGTTGAGATTCTCGATAAATGAAACGTGTGAATAAATCCGTTGAGTTGAGAAAAAAAGCAAAGAAGAACTTGATGACAACAAAAATTTTAGGATTGATGAGGAACAGAGGAGGCCAATTTCAGTTTCAGTTTCAGTTTCTCAAGATGAGGGTCCCGTACTCGGAATGAATTCCGTATGCACTAACGTCACAGGTGTCATGTGATGGAGAAGATCCAGAATGATCACGGCACAAGCCTTAAGCCAGCACATAAACCCACGAGCTGGCCAGGTCCTGATGTCCTACCCAGATAGTTCCATAACTCTGGGGTCGTAGGGGAGTGAGATGGTAGAGACCTCTACTTTTGTTTTATTCCAATTTTTTTTAATCAAAAGGTTTGCACAAACAGTGTTACATCATTCTTACTGTACATTGGGGTAATCATAAATCTTATACGCAATATCAATATCTAGGACAATGCATAATATAGGCTTTAAGTGAACTTAGTCCTCCTGTTCATCATAGGCCTACAATGTTGTAATATGTACAGTCATCTTATATAATGTTTAATGACAGTGACATTGCAGAACTTTATTGAGCTGTTCATGCACATGTACATACTTGTATAATTGGACGAGTGCAACCATACAATAATCACCTTGTGGTAAATGTCGACTTTGTTCAACCAAAGCTGATACTAAAACCATACATTTCTTGGCCAAGAATTATGTAATTGTGTATATATAATACATGACTTCTATTGACAAAAATCTTTTATAGCAATATTTTACTCCTTTTGTCTTAGTTTGTATTGAATTTGTGTATGGTGCCCATTTTTGTACAAATTTATCAATTGCATGGTATTGCTGACATGTATATCTGTCTGTCTCATAAGCCTTTTTTATATCTCTTAAGAATAATTGAAGTGTTGGTTTTACTTTTCTTATTCCGCATTTGTAAATAGCATATTTTACTAGTAATAAAATGTGCAAAAAACAGTTATCTGTTTTGTTTTACTGTCATTTCCAAAGAGTACTAATAACTGATTTAGTTCCAATCTATCACAGTTTGTACTTTTTCCTTTTATGTATTCTGTAAATTCTGACCCAAAACTTTGCACATGTTGACATTTCCACAAGTAATGCAAAATAGAATCTTTCCCTTCTTCACAGAAGCTACATCTATTGTTTTCTATGACTCCCATATCTTTAAAGATTGAATTTGTCAACAAAACCCGATAATTAATTTTTATTTGAAACCATTTCAACCTTACCTCTTTTATTCTTTTTGTTTCCATGAAAATATTTACCCAGGGAATTTCCATTTTTAGAGTTCTTTCCCATCCCCCACATGCATTAGGTAACGCTGATTTACCAATCAGTGTTTCATCAAATATTTTTGTTCGTTTAGGAGCATGAATCATTTGCCTGAATGCTTTGTGCTATTCAGTTTCTTCGTTATTGTTGTTGTCTAATTTATTTTATTTTTCTTCAAGAATTCTCTAAAAGAACTTACACAGCTGAAGTATCTAAGCCTTTGAACTGGACATTGCAAGATGTTTTGCAACTCATTATTAACATTCATAAATTTGCCGTCCTCTTTTAGCAAATCTTTAACATGCAAAACATTGTCTTCTGCCTCAACTTTTCCCGGGGCCAGCACCACGAAGGCAGCGCCCATCGCCTCTTTCTTACTTCAAATTCACATTTATATTCACATTTTATTTTAAAACCAAGACTTCAGAAAGGCAAGAAGGTTAATTGGTCTTGAAGGGGTGGGGACCTGGGAAATCAACCCATCTCTCTAGTTTTTTTTTCAAGGCAGCCAGGCCATGCCCTACTCTTTACAATTTCCAACTGCCATGGGATCTTTAGCGTGCGCAGCCAGAAGGCACACAGGTCCGACTCGTTTTTTGACCCCTTCCGAAGGACTAGACATTCAGTTCGATTTTCCGGTCAAACTGAGGAGAAAAGTCGAGACCTTTACGGGGAATGAACCCTGGAACCTTGAGTTTAGTTATTGGCAGGCAAACGTCTGAACCATTTTGCCACTCTTCTCCCTAAAGAGGAGGCCAAAAGGAAAAGAACACAAACAGATACATAGTGAAATCAGGAATAGGTGCAATGAAGCTAAGGAAGCTTGGCTGGAAACGAAGTGCAAAAAATAGAAGACCGACGCAAAACAGATCCTAAATTCATGTACAGAAACGTAGAAATTGCCCACAGGAAAACACATACACATCAGTTGGTTGCTTGAAATCTAAAGACGGTAAGTGCCCACAGGAAGAAGACATACGCATCAGTTGGTTGCTTGAAATCTAGAGATGGTAAGTGCCCACAGGAAGAAGACATACGCATCAGTTGGTTGCTTGAAGTCTAAAGATGGTAAGTGCCCACAGGAAGAAGATATGCATCAGTTGGTTGCTTGAAGTCTAAAGATGGTAAGTGCCCACAGGAAGAAGACATGCATCAGTTGGTTGCTTGAAGTCTAAAGATGGTAAGTGCCCACAGGAAGAAGACATGCATCGGTTGGTTGCTTGAAGTCTAAAGATGGTAAGTGCCCACAGGAAGAAGACATGCATCAGTTGGTTGCTTGAAGTCTAAAGATGGTAAGTGCCCACAGGAAGAAGACATGCATCAGTTGGTTGCTTGAAATCTAGAGATGGTAAGTGCCCACAGGAAGAAGACATACGCATCAGTTGGTTGCTTGAAGTCTAAAGATGGTAAGTGCCCACAGGAAGAAGACATGCATCAGTTGGTTGCTTGAAGTCTAAAGATGGTAAGTGCCCACAGGAAGAAGACATGCATCAGTTGGTTGCTTGAAGTCTAAAGATGGTAAGTGCCCACAGGAAGAAGACATGCATCGGTTGGTTGCTTGAAGTCTAAAGATGGTAAGTGCCCACAGGAAGAAGACATGCATCAGTTGGTTGCTTGAAGTCTAAAGATGGTAAGTGCCCACAGGAAGAAGACATGCATCAGTTGGTTGCTTGAAATCTAGAGATGGTAAGTGCCCACAGGAAGAAGACATACGCATCAGTTGGTTGCTTGAAGTCTAAAGATGGTAAGTGCCCACAGGAAGAAAACATGCATCAGTTGGTTGCTTGAAATCTAAAGACGGTAAGTGCCCACAGGAAGAAGACATACGCATCAGTTGGTTGCTTGAAGTCTAAAGATGGTAAGTGCCCACAGGAAGAAGACATGCATCAGTTGGTTGCTTGAAGTCTAAAGATGGTAAGTGCCCACAGGAAGAAGATATGCATCAGTTGGTTGCTTGAAGTCTAAAGATGGTAAGTGCCCACAGGAAGAAGACATGCATCAGTTGGTTGCTTGTAGTCTAAAGATGGTAAGTGCCCACAGGAAGAAGACATGCATCAGTTGGTTGCTTGAAGTCTAAAGATGGTAAGTGCCCACAGGAAGAAGACATGCATCAGTTGGTTGCTTGAAGTCTAAAGATGGTAAGTGCCCACAGGAAGAAGACATACACATCAGTTGGTTGCTTGAAGTCTAAAGATGGTAAGTGCCCACAGGAAGAAGACATGCATCAGTTGGTTGCTTGAAGTCTAAAGATGGTAAGTGCCCACAGGAAGAAGACATGCATCAGTTGGTTGCTTGAAGTCTAAAGATGGTAAGTGCCCACAGGAAGAAGACATGCATCAGTTGGTTGCTTGAAGTCTAAAGATGGTAAAATGCCCACAGGAAGAAGACATGCATCAGTTGGTTGCTTGAAGTCTAAAGATGGTAAGTGCCCACAGGAAGAAGACATGCATCAGTTGGTTGCTTGAAGTCTAAAGATGGTAGGCCTACGATTATTATGGAAAACGACAGCATATTGGGTAGATGGAGAGAGTATATTAAAAACCTGTTTGACGATGACAGAAAGGAAGAACACTTAAGAGAGAACGGTGAGGGACCACCAATAATGAAAGATAAAGTTAGAGCAGTGTTGAAAAAGGTGAAAGCAGGAAAAGCCCCGGGACCAGACAATGTTATTACAGAAATGACTGAGGGTAAAAATAAATTCAGTATTGAAAAAAAATAACTCCTAAATGAAATTTATGACACTGGAAAATCCCTAAAGATATGAAAAAAATCAATCTTTATCGCACTTCCTAAGAAAGCGGGGGCTGTGAACTCCATTGTACAATCATCTTGATGAATTATGTAACAAAGATTCTATTAAAAACAATCATGACGAGGACAAGGAGCAAAATCAAAAGAGAAATAGCAGAAGAACAGTGTGGATTTGTCGAAGAGAAAAACTATTAATTCCATATACATCCTAAGAACACTCATAGAAAGACGAATTGAGATAAATAAGGATTTATGTGTTGTTGATTATACCAAGGCTTTT
Source organism: Monoplex corrugatus (assembly GCA_030674185.1). NCBI lineage: Eukaryota > Metazoa > Mollusca > Gastropoda > Littorinimorpha > Ranellidae > Monoplex > Monoplex corrugatus. The sequence continues at coordinate 16,407 of JAPXFY010000134.1, read as the reverse complement.
GATCAGGCAAAACATGAAGAATTGATCAACCAGTGAGAAAGGCTATTGATGGAAAAGATCTAATAATAATAAGGAACATGTAGGCTATTTGGAACAAACAACAACACTGAGAGTAGAAAACGATACAAGCTCTTTCCAAAATATCAAAATGTTGGTTAGGCAGGGATGTGTTCTGTCATCTGATTTGTTTTCACTTTACAGCAAAACCATCATGAGAAACGTAGAAGGATGCCTTGGGATAAAGGTCGGAAGATGAATGATAAACAATGTGCGTTATGAAGATGACACCATTCTAATTGCAGAAGATACAAATGACCTACAAAATATTGTGAATATAACAGAAAGCAGAAATAAAGGGCTGGGGCTAAACAGCAAGAAGACTGAAACCACGGTAATAATAATAATAATAATGTGCACTTATTAAGCGCCTTTTCACCCGAAGGTGCCCAGGGCGCTTTACAAACAATTCAATACAGAACAAAAATGACAATTACATCAAGAATATATACAAATGCAAAAATCAAACACACTCACCCACACACCCAAACACACACACACACACCCACGCACACACACACATACACACACACACACACACACACACACACACACACACACACACAACACACACACACACACACGCACAAACTTATGCTGTCAGAAGGAATTATCAAAAATACAGAAAGTTGAGATTAAGCAGAGCAGGTTCACGCAAATAGATGAGTTTTCAGGGCCGACTTCAAAGTAACTTTGGAATCAGCGAAGCGAACTGTTTGTGGCAGACTGTTCCAGACTGAAGGACCGTTATAATGAAAGGCTCGCTGGCCAAAGGTTTTGGTTCTGATCTTTGGAATACAAAGGATGCGTGTGTCTGCTGAGGAACGGAGCTCTCTTGACGGTGTATAGAGCTGTAAGAGAGAGGACAGGTAAGAGGGACAGGAGGAAGTGACACAGTTATAACAGAGAGTGGAGATTTTGAACTGAATCCTCGCATTTACGGGAAGCCAGTGTAGAGTTCTGAGTAAGGGCTGAACATGATCTTTCTTGGACGCTTTCAAAATTAACCTGGCTGCTGCATTTTGAACTTTCTGAAGTTTCTCTAGCAAATAATGTGGGCAACCAGACAAGAGAGAATTGCAGTAGTCAATGCGTGACAAAACAACGCACAAACAAGGACTTTTGTAGCATCAACTGTGAGAAAGTGACGGATTGAAGCAATACGTCTCAGCTCAAAGTATGCAGACCTGCATGTATTTGTCACATGCAGGTTCATGGACAAAGTACTGTCTAGGTAGACACCTAGGTTCTTAACACTAGATGAAAACTGAATGTGGCTCCCACAAATGTCTATAGATAGCGGAAGTACCTGAGAACTAGATACTCTGTTTGAAGCGACAAGCATGGCTTCCGTCTTACCATCATTAAGCTGCAGTTTATTGGCAGTCATCCACTGCTTCACTTCAGAAACGCACTCCCGAAGGCTCCGAAAGGCAGACTCGACCTCATCCGGCGGACTAGAAACTTGGAGCTGCGAATCATCGGCATAAGACTCAAAGGACACAGGAAAACGTTCGATTACATCTGAAAGTGGTTGTGTGTAAAGAATAAAGAGCACAGGACCAAGAACAGACCCTTGTGGTACACCAAGCCGAAGAGCAGTAGGTTCCGATGATAGACCGTTCACTGATACACGCTGTGTCCTATCAGAAAGATATGACCGAAACCAAGAGAGAACAATATCCCTAACGCCGAAGACAGACTGAAGCCGATGAAGTAAAATTTCATGATCTATCGTATCAAAAGCCGCCGATAGGTCTAACAAAGCGAGGACTGAGATCTTGCCGTCATCCAGAGCCATCAGCAGATCGTTTACAACTTTTACTAAAACAGTTTCGGTGCTGTGACCGGGACGATAAGCCGACTGATGAACACCAAGAAGATTGTGCAAGTTGAGATGTTCTAACAACTGGGATAAAACAATCTTCTCTACAACCTTTGACAAAAATGGAAGGTTGCTGACTGGCCGATCGCTTGACAGGTTGTTGCAATCAAGGGTAGGTTTCTTTATCAAAGGTCTAACAACGGCAGCAAAAAGTTACCCCCCTCCCCCTTCAAGAAATCCCCTCATGTAAAACAACAGCAAATGGCACCACATTGAGACAAGTTGATAAGTTTGAATGTCTGGGAACAATCATCTTACCAGAAGTAGTTGCACATTAGAAATAGCCAGCAGAATCGGCCAAGCTAAAATAGAATTCAAGGAAACGAAAAACGCTTTTTACGTGTCTATTGATAAACATCAGGAAGATAGTTCTTCAGTGTTATATAGAACCGGTATTGTACGGATGTGAAGCGTGGACAGTCAACACGCAAAATCAGAGCAAGATAGAGGCAGCTGAAATGTGGTTTCTAAGTAGAATTTTGAGAGTTCCATGGACAGCAAGGAAACAAACGAGACAGTCTGGAAGGTGGCAGACACAAACAGAACATTAATGAAGAAGATTAGGAAAAGACTAGCAACATTTATGGGACAGTTTATGGGGCAAGATAAATTACTGCACCTAGTCACAACAGGAAAGTTGGAGGGAAAGAGAATACCAGATAGACCCAGGGAGAAAATACTGGACGGACTTGCAGAGCAGGTGAAGACAGAGAGGGAGGGATGCAGCAACAAAGGACAGATTTATATGGAGGGCCATGATCGCCAGCGCCATGCAGCAGGGCACATGATGATGATTATAACTAGCTAGCTAGCTAGATAAACACATGATGATGATTATAACTAGCTAGATAGATAGATAAACACATGGCTGATGTGATTCTGAGAAGAATGCTGAGAGTTCCATGGACAGCAAAGAAAACAAACGAGACAGTCTTGATGGAGGCAGACACAAGTAGATCATTCATAAGGAAGTTTAGGAAAAGACAGGCAACATTTATAGACCATTTTATAAGGGAATTGGAGCACTTGGTCACAACAGGAAAGCTGGAGGGAAAGAGAGCACCAGGTTGACCCGTGGGAGAAGATATTGGACGGACTTGCAGAGTGGCTGAAGACAAAGAGGGTGGAGGAGGTGCTTGAGGCAACGATGGATAGAAACAGATGGAAGGCCATGCTCTCCAACGCCATGTGGCAAGGCTTGATGATGATGATGATGGCTGATGTCTGTGGTCTGGTGATCCAGGAAGTGGCCCACAGATGTCATAATCGTGTGACCTGAAGAAAACGTGTGACATCGAGTGTGGCTTCTACCGGCGATCCTGGCGAGAGAGAGACATGAGATGTCATTGGAAAATATCTCAACTACATTGTAATGATATGTGTGAGAGCCTGTTGTGTGAACAGCAGCACCGTAAGTGAAATGAGATGATGTCATTGGAAAATATCTCAGCTACATTGTAATGACGTGTGTGAGAGCCTGTTGTTTGAACAGCAGCCCCGTAAGTGGAATCAGATGACGTCACTGGAAAATGTCTCAGCTACATTGTAATGACGTGTGTGAGAGCCTGTTGTTTGAACAGCAGCCCCCTAAGTGGAATCAGATGACGTCACTGGAAAATGTCTCAGCTACATTGTAATGACGTGTGTGAGAGCCTGTTGTTTGAACAGCAGCACTGTAAGTGGAATCAGATGACGTCACTGGAAAATGTCTCAGCTACATTGTAATGACGTGTGTGAGAGCCTGTTGTGTGAACAGCAGCACTGTAAGTGGAATCAGATGACATCACTGGAAAATGTCTCAGCTACATTGTAATGACGTGTGTGAGAGCCTGTTGTGTGAACAGCAGCATTGTAACTGAAATGAGATGATGTCATTGGAAAATATCTCAGCTACATTGTAATGACGTGTGTGAGAGCCTGTTGTTTGAACAGCAGCACTGTAAGTGGAATCAGATGACGTCATTGGAAAATATCTCGGCCACATTGTAATGACGTGTGTGAGAGCCTGTTGTTTGAACAGCAGCACTGTAAGTGGAATCAGATGACGTCATTGGAAAATATCTCGGCCACATTGTAATGACGTGTGTGAGAGCCTGTTGTTTGAACAGCAGCACCTTAACACATTCCGTACCGCGTCACGAGATCCTCGTGACTCAGCTTTCTCTCTCCGTGGACCGCGTCACGAGGATTTTGTACCCTGAACAGTAGTTTCAGTTTCGAGTATATAAATAGAAAATGACAGCGTTGCTGACGTGAATCCTTTTCCGGCAAGGGGAGTATACTCTTGTCATTTCCTTTCTGCGTATACACGACGTTTGAAGCGGCAAAAAATGGCAAAAAACAGGCGTAATTTGAGTGTTTCTGAAGTCTCTCGCCTAACATTACTTGGTCAATAGTTAGTGCACTGACCTATTTTTTTGGTAGGAAAAGGGTTAAGTGGACAGCACTGTACACTCCCTTACCTGATCAGACCAAGTACCAGTCAGCATGTCGTCAGCCAGTTCCCACCACTCCAAAGCTCTGATGAATGTATCATGGGGAGAAAAGTTGTAGGAAGATCTCCACCACGTCTGTCAGAATGGAGAGTTTGTCACAAGTTTGAAAAAAGGATTGGACCCTTCTTAATTATTTGGAGGATTGGGTCATCTGTAAGCTTTTTTGGCAATACCATTTATCGAGCAGATTTTGGGATGTTTATACAAAATGATGATGATGATAATAGCTGGCTGATGTGTTTCTAAAAAGAATGCTGAGAGTACCATGGACAGCAAAGAAAACAAACGAGACAGTCTTGATGGAGGCACACACAATAGATCATCAAAGGAGAAAGGAAAAGACAGGCACATTACAGGCCATTTAGGGGAAAGGGGATTGGAACACCTGGTCACAACGGAAAGCTGGAGGAAAGAGAACGGGTAGACCCAGGGAAAAGGTACTAGACGGACTTGCAGAATGGCGGGGGGACAAGGGGTGGAAAAAGATGCTTGAGGCAAAAAGATACAGGCAGTTTGGAAGTCCAAACGCCAACGCTGCGGCAAGCCACCGATGATAAGATATGAATACAAAATCCTTTTTCAAACACATAAACACACACAGAAAAAGGAAGGAAAAACGAGCAGAAATGCAAAAACCCACACTTTTTAATTCTCAAGAACAGCCTACTAAAAAGGGAGGGAATATATACACGGATTTATTTAACCCTTTGACTCCTGAAACCCTATCCGCCCAACTGAAAAAAACTAACTCTTGACGTTCATCCTGTCCACCAGCTTCTGTAGGATGAGGCAGTCAAAGATTTAAAAGTTTTTGTTTTGCTAGCATGGTTGGCAATTCAGATGTTGGGGGACAGGCTTGGGGAGTCAAAGGGTTAATTAACAACTTCAGCATAAAGTAATTCACCTTTGTTACTGCCCCCAAGGGCCCTTTAAAAGCTCTAAGACCCTAGATGCAAAACGAATCTTCCTAACTTCATGCCCCCAAAATTGTGAATACTTCCCACTGCCCTGACTCCATCTCTTCTTTTCATTTTAATGGAAACCAAAAAGTGTGACGCCCGCGGTCAACAAACAGAACCAAAAAAAAAAAAAAACGAAAAAAAGAATAACGAACGCGTATTTAATACAACAAACAAGACAGCGCAAATTTTCGGCAACGGGCCTTTGCAGCTAAGATTACAAGCAAACAACACCAGATACACAAATTTTGAGAAAAGACTGAACTTTCCTCACATTGGACACAGCAGCAGGGAAGGTTCAGTCTTTTTCTCAAAATTTGTGTATCTGATGTTTGTTGTTTGTTTGTAATTACGCTTACAAAGGCAGAAAATTTGCGCCGTCTAAGGGAAATAGGACATATTCTCTTTATCCCTATCCTAACAAAAATATGAAACGTGGGTGATTTAATCCCCAATGGCTTGACTTTGTGGGTAGAGACTGAGATTCACCGAGGCTGGGATTTCTGTCCCTTCGTTCTGTGTATGGAGAAGAGAGACAGACAGGGAGACAGACAGAGGAGAGATATTTCCGTCTTATTTAACGTCTTTTCACTATAAAATATATTAGTCGGGGAGGGGGAATAAAAATGAAAAATAACATAAGTGCGAACGATGTTGGGCGGTTTTGATTGGGGCAGAGGGGGGGAGATAGAGTAAAAAGACATAAAAAAGGTGGGGGGAACAGAAAAATGGCACGAAAACTTAACTCTAACAATTAACTTCAACAATATGAAGGGAAATTGTAAAAACTAATACACAAACAGAGTGTGTGTGGGGTGTTTTGTGAAGTTTGGTGTGGTGTGGTGTTGGGGTTGTTGTTGGTTGTGTGTTGTGTTGTTTTGTGTGTGTGTGTGTGTGGTGAAGAGAGAGAGAAATGTGTGTGTGTGTGAGAAGAGTGTGTGTGTGTGTTTGGGTGTGTGTGTGAGAGTGTGGTGTGGTGTGGTGTGTGTGTGTGTGTGTGTGTGTGTGTGAGAGAGAGAGAAGAGAATGTGTGTGTGTGTGTGAGAAAGAGAGTGTGTGTTGTGCTGAGAGAGAGAGTGTGTGTGTTGTGGGGAGAGAGAGAAGAGAAGAGAGAATGTGTGTGTGTGTGAGAAAGAGAGTGGGGTGTGTGTGTGTGAGAGAGAGAAGAGAGAATGTTGTGTGTGTGAGAGAGAGAGAGAAGAATGTGTGTTGTGGTGAGAGGAGAGAAGAGAATGTTGTGTGTTTTGGGGAGGGAGAGAGAGAAAGAGAATGTGTGTTGTGGTGAGAGAGAGAAGAGAATGTGGTGAGGAGAGAGAGAGAGAGAGAAATGTTGTGTGTGTGAGAGAAAAGAGAGAGAGAATGTGTGTGGGGAGAGAGAGAGAGAGAATGTGTGTGTGTGTGAGAGAGAGAGAGAGAGAATGTGTTGTGTAGAGGAGAGAAAATGTTGTGTGTGAGAGAGGGAAGAGAATATGTGTGTGTGGAGAGAGAGAGAGAGAATGTGTGTGAGAGGAAGAGAGAGAGAGAGAGAAATGTGTGTGAGAGAGAGAGAGAGAGAGAAATGTGTGTGTGTGTGGGAGAGAGAGAGAGAGAGAATGTGTGTGTTTAGAGAGAGAGAGAGAGAGAATGTGGTGAAGAGAGAGAGAGAGAAGGTGGTGAGAAGGGGAGAGAGAGAGAATGTGTGGAGAGAGAGAGAGAGAGAATATGTGTGAGGGAAGGAGGAAAAGGTTGTTGTTGGAAGAGAGAGAGAGAGAGGGGGGAAAAGAGAGAGGAAAAGGGTGGGGGAAGAGAGAGAGAGAAGTGGTGAGAGGGGAGAAAAAGAATTTTTGAGGAGAGAGAGAGAGAGAATGTGTGTGTGAGAGAGAGAGAGAGGAAGGTTGTGGGAAAAGAGAAGAATTTGGGGGAGGAGATGGTGGGGGTGGATTGTGGGAGGAGAGGGGGGGGTGGAGAGAAGAGAGAATTTGGTGTGGAGAAGAGGGGGGGAAAGAAAAAGGTGTTTGGGGGAAAGGGGGTTGGGGAGAGAGAGAATTGGGGTGGGGGAAATTGTAAGAAGGGGTTTGGGAAAGAGAGGGTGGGGGGGGAAGAATGTGTTGGGGGGGGGGAAGAGAAGGTTGTTGAGAGGAAGGGGAAAAATTGTTGGGGGGGTGTGAGAGAGGAGGTGTGGGGAAAAGAGAAGAAGTGGTGTGTGGAAAAGGGGGTGTGGGGGAGAAGAGAATTGTGGGGGGAAAAAAATGTTGTTGAAATAAAAGAAGGATGTTTGTGGAAGAGAGGGGGGGTAGAGTTCGCGCGCTCGCCATTTTTAGCGCGCCGCCCCGAGAGTATTGGCCGCGGCCTGTGGCAATTTAAGAGGCCTCTGCCCCTTTAAAAGGCTTTCCCCCCCAAAAAGGCCCCGTTTTCGTTGAAGATTGTCCCCCCCTCTGCCTCGCCCCAGAAGGAGTCCTCGCTCTTGGCCAAGATAGGGTTTCTTGGCCCCAAGAATTTCGCTTCGTCTCCCAAAGATTCCTGGTCCCGTTCCCCCGGGAAAATATCTTTTTTCCGCCCAAAAAAATCCTCTCTCCGCCCCGAGAGATGTGTTTTGCCCATATGAGGCCCTTTGCTCTCCCAAGAATAGTTCTCTGCGTCCCCCGGGGGGGTAATTTAAGCTTCTCTGGGCCCAAAATAGAATCTCTCGTTCGCTCTCAAATAATATATTTTCTGTCTCCCATAGATTATTTTCTCGGGCTCCCATGATAAAGCGGCTTCCCCGCATATTTTGTTCGCGCCCCAGAGAATCTGTGTAAAAGCTTCGCCTTGTAGATATAAGCCCTCTCGTCTTAAAGAGAGATCTGCTCCCCAAGAACCCCCTCTCGCTTCCAATATCCCTCTCTCGTCTCCCAAAAAGATTTCGTTCCCCCAAAATTTTCTCTGTTTAAAATTTGATTCCCCTCTCTGTCGGCCAAGAATCCTGTCGCGCCCCTCCAATATTTTCCCCGCTCCTCCTCCCCAGATCTCGCGCCGCTGTCTCCATATATGCTCTCCTCCTCTCCAAATATAATCTGCTCCTCTCTCCCCCTAAATCTCCTCTCCCCTCCCATAATATCCCTCGCTCTCTCCAATTCTCCCTTTCTTCCCCTCTCCTTCCATGAAGTTCCTTTCCTCCCTCCCAAATACTCTCCTCCCCTCTCTCCAAATAACGCTCTCCTCTCCCTTTCCTTCCCTCTCGCTCCTCCCAATATATCGCTCCTCGCTCTCCTCTCTCCTTAATTTCCCTCGCTCTCCTCTCCCAGTATATAATTTTCCCCTCCCCCAGATAACTCCTCTCTCCGCTCCTAAGATGGCCCTCTCCTCCTCCATAATCTCTCTCTCCTCTCTCCAGATTAAACTCTCCTCTCTCCTCGCCCATATAATCCTCTCCCGCTCCAAAAATTCCTCTCGCCCCCATTAACCCCCTCCCTCTCCCTCCATATATAATCTGCTCTCTCCCGTCCAATATCCCTCTCTCCGCCTCCCAAATATAGTCTCTCTCCGCCTCCATAGTATAGCTCCGCTCTCTCTCTCCCCTATATACTCTCCCTCTCTCCGTAGATATCTCTCCTCTCTCTCTCCTGCTCTCGCCCTTTTCCAATATTATTCCCCTCGCCCGCTCCAAAATAATGATCTCCTCTCTCTCTCAATAATATCTCCTCGCTCTCTCCTTCTCCCTCCAATAGATTCTCTCCCCCTCTCCCTCCAGGGGATATTTCGCCGCTCCCTCCATAGATATACCTCTCTCTGCTCTCCCATATATAACCGCCCTCCCCCATATATAATCTCTCTCGCTCTCTCTCATTATATATCTCTCTCTCTCTCTCTCCCATAATGATATTCCTCTCTCTCCCCATATAGAATTCCCCCTCTCTCTCTCTCTCCAATTATATATCCTCTCTCCCTCCAATATACTCCTCTCCTCTCTCTCTCTCCCCATATAATTTTTCTCTCTCCTCCTCCCAATAATCTCCTCTCTCTCTCTCTCCTATAATATCTCTCTCTCTCTCCTCCATTTTTAAGATCGCTCTCCTCTCCGTATAGATATTCTCTGCTCCTCCTCCAAAAGAGATTCCCCCTCGGAACCCTCTCTCTCCAATATAATATTCTCTCTCTCTCTCCTCCATAAAATAATTTATCTCCTCTCTCTCCTCCCGTTTTAATATATCCCCGCCCTCTCCCCCTTTTCTCTCCCTCTTTCTGCTCCTCCCTTTATATTTCTCTCTCTTCCCTCGCCATTTTAATTCTCTCTCCTCTCTCCATATATATCTCTCTCCTCTCTCTCCCAATAATCTCCTCTCTCCTCCTCCATATATATTCCTCTCCTCTTCCCCTCTCCATAATTTGATTCTCCCTCCTAGTCCTCCCTTGTAATATATAAACCCTTTTCGCTTTTCTCCATATAAATCTCCTTCCCTTTTCCTATCCTCCCTCTCGCCCCCTAAAAATTGATATCTCTCTCCCTCCATATAAACTCTCGCCCTCTCGCCCTCCCAATATATCTCCTCTCTCCCGCGTCCATATTATCCCCCTCTCGCTCCAAAATTTTTCCTCCCTTTTTTCCCCTCCGCTCCTCCATATATTTAAATTTGCCCCCAAAAAAAAACCCCACTCTCTCCTCCCTCCCCCTCATTCAACAGCCACCTAATCCCCTCCAAAAAACCCCCCCCCACAACCTCCCCATACACCTCACATCACCACACCCGAGCTCCAGTCCCACCCCCCCCCAATCCTGAACCCACCCGAGACCTTGCCCCAACCATCACGATGCCCAGCCGCAAAGATATACCCCGACCCCCCCCCCCCCCCCCCCCCCCCCCCCACGTGCCAAGCACACCCAACAAAGGCCCACAACGAACCACCCCCATAAGACGAGAGCACTAAGTCCCACCGCCCGAACCCCCATCAACCACGCCAAGTTGGTCCCCTAATGACACAAACAACCATGGAAAGATACCACACGAATCATAGGTAAATTTCAAACTAGTAACTCCCACAACAAATAGCTTCTAATAGATAAAGTATCATAAGTAGACTCCCAAATTAAAAGTGCCTCAAAATTTTAGTTGCTCTCCCAAAATTACAAACTTTAATATAATGGTGTGCTTGCCCCAGGTTAATTCTAATTCGCTGACATTACAAATGTCGCCAAGAGCTTCACAGTATACATTAAATGTGCGACTTGTCAGGTACGGTTAATAATAAGGGCAAAAAAATTACTTTGGAAGGAAATGCATTCTTTTGCTGCGATCAGTGCATTAAAAAATCATTTAAATTGAATTACTAATATTTTTTTCAAAAACAAAATTTCTGTGGGGGGTAGAAATTATAGTCAAAAGAAATCAATTTTAGCGAAAAAGTCAAAACACCCCAGATAGACCCTCAGTCACCTTTTCAGCTCCTATGCTGTTTCGACGACGCGAGTAAAACTGATTTCGTGGTGGAGGTCATAAAAGGCTTTACTGTTCAAAAAACGTAATCGTTTACAGTCCAACATAAACGTGATTCGTTGTAACGAACAAGACTGAGGCAGCGAAATGTGTTTCTAAGAAGAATGTTGAGTGTTCCATGACAGCAAAGAAAACAAACGAGACAGTCTTGATGGAGGCAGACAAAATAAAGGCATTTAAAAAAGAAGATTAGGGAAAATTATAGGGCCCTCTTATTTAAAGGGAATTGGAAACACCTGGGCACAACAGGAAAGCTGGGGGGAAAAAGAACACCAGGTAGACCTAGGGAGAAAATATTGGACGGACTTGCAGGGTGGCAGAGGACAGAGAAGTGGAAGACAAACTTGCAGGACAAGGGATAGATACAAATGGCGGGCCATGGTCGGCAACGCCAAAGCAGCAGGGCACTTGATGATGAAAATAAAAAAGAGCATTCTGCACATGGCCGCGTGGTTTGTGAATAAACGCAGAATTAGCGTGTGTTAGCACAGCACCCCAAGCCGAGTGAATTCGCCTACCTGCTGGCAAAACACGGCTGGGGTTCGCGTCTTTCATTTCGTTGTTTTCCAGTTTTGGTGTGAGTGAGATTGTTTTTGCCTGGATTCCTGGCCATAATTGGTATTGGAGACAATGAAAAGGCTGATTACCTGGCCAAGAAGGCTACAATGGCAAAGATGTCTAAGTCCGTGATCCCTTACACAGTTACGTAAGAAATCTGTGGCAGGAGAATTGGAATAAACAGACAGATCCCAAACTTTTCCAAATCCGCCCTAACCTGACAGAAATTCTCCCATCTGCTGCAGAAACCGCAAGAAAGAGACAGTGTTATGTAGGTTACACACGGGTCACACATCCCACACTCACTCGTACCTTTGAAAAAGAAAAAGCACCATGGTGTATACATGTGATGGGCCACTGAGCATCCGACACCTCCTCCTCGATTGCTGGGACTTGTACGATGTGAGACAAAAGCACTACACGGCAGATTCCTTAAAGGAGCTCTTTCGAGACGTCCCCTGCTGATGCAATATTCCAGTTCTACAAGAGATCAATAGATTTCACTTGATGTAATTTTACGTGTTTTTCTTTAATGGCATTTTAGATTGCAAAGTTGACGGTGAGCATGGGTTTTTATCTGTTTCTTTTTATCTTAACGGGTTTTTTTGTTTTTTTTGATGTGGTGTAGCCCTGATAGGGCTCTAGTGGTCGGCGGGGCTATAAGCAATATGAATTGAATTGAGTGATATGGAACACCTGACGAGTACTTCTGGTAAGTTCTCTTCTGGTTCTCAGTGCATTCCTTATTGCTATACCCCTTCAACTCAATAGTGCATTTTTCCTGCAAGCCTTTTATTACTCAACATTTCCTCGTCTAATGATCCACCTTCTGAGGCCCCTGCTTCCTTGGTTTTTGAAATTGGGGGTAATCTGGCTGTAGTAATAGGCGGTTCTGCGTTAGCTAGCTGCCTGATGGTAATTGTACGTGGCATTGTTGTGTACTAATTGGTAAGTCTCTCTCCCTCTCCTCCTCTTCTCTGTCTCTCCCCTTTTCTCCTTCTCCTCGCTCTCCCTCGTTCTCCTCTATCTCTCCTTCTCTCTCTCTCCCTGTCTCTCTCACTATCTCTCTCTCTTTCTTTCTCCTTCTCCTCTCCTCTCTCTCGTTCCCTCAGTCTCTCCTTTCCCTCTCTCATTGTCCCCCCCCCCTCTCCTTTCTTCCCCTCTCTCTCCTTCCCTCCCTCTCCTTCTCTCTCTGTCCTTCTCTCTGGCTCCCTCCCTCTCCTCCCTCTCTTCTTTCTCTCTCCCCCTGTCTCCTTTTTCTCTCTATCTCCCTCCCTATCCCTTCTCTCTCTCCCCTTCACTCTCTCTCTCCCTCCCCCTCTCCTCCATCTTTCTCTCCTCCTTTCTCTCTCCCCTTTCTCTCTCTCTCTCTTTTTCCCCCTTCTCTCTCTCCTCTCTCTCCATCTTCTCTCCTCTCTCTCTCCCTCCCTCTCTCTCTCTCTCCTTTTCTCTCCTTGCTCTCCTTCTTTGTCTGTCTGTCTGTCTGTCTGTCTGTCTCCCTCACTCTCTCTCCTTACCCTTTTTCTCCCTTCACCTTTTACTCCCTCACCCTATCTACCCGTTTCCCGCAGAAGGTGGTGGACAGGGTGAGGGAATCAATGGGTTAAGTTTGCATTGTTAGCATGGTTGGCAAAGCAGGATGCTGATGGACAGGGTGCGGGAATCAAAGGCTTAACTATGTGGCAGAGGGCCGTAAGCAATACGTAAAACGACCAGAAATTAGGATGAACAAGGGGGAAAATTTTGCCATCCCTCCCTCGTTGCGTTCTCTTACGTCAGGGACCAAAAAAAAAGCACACACACACACACACACAAACACACACCACACATACACAAAACACACACAACACATCACACACACCCAACACCACACACACACACACACACTACACACATACACACAAAAACACACAAAACACCCCAACAACAACACACACATACACACACACACAACACACAACACACACCACACACATACACACACACACATACCCACACACACACAACAAAAACAAACACACACCATACACACACACACATACACACACACACACATACACCACACACACACACACACCAATACACACACACATACACACACACCACAACACATACACACCACACACCAACACACAATACCACAACACACACCACATCACACACACACACACATACACACAAAAACACACACCACCCAAAACACACACACACACACATACACACACACACATACAGACACACACATACACACCACACCACACACAACACAACACACACACACACAAACACACACACACAACACACACACACCCCACACACACATACACACACACAAACCACATAACCCACACACACACAACCCCAAACACAAAACACACACACACACACATACCAACACAAACACAAAACACAAAAAACAAAAACACACAAACACACATACATACACACACACACACACATACACACACACACACCACCCACACATCACACACACACACATACATAAACCCCAACACACAAACACCCCCACACACCATACACCACAAATACACCACACACAACCACACACATACACACACAAAACACACAACACACACATACACACACACAACAAACACACACACCACCACTCCCTACACACACACATACACCACACACACCCAAACCCTACCACACAAAACACCACACACATACACACACACACACACACACACACATACACCACACACACACACACACATACACACACACACCACAACACACACACACACACATAACACACACAAAACAACAAACCACACACATACACACACACACACAACCCACACACACACACACAACACACTACACACCACCCCCCAACACACATACACACACACACACACCCAACCACAAACACACACAAAACAACCCCACACACACACAACACAAAACCCACACACAACACACACAACACCACACACACACACACACACACACACACACCCCCAAAAAAACCACGCATTTTTATTTTACAACCAACAAGACAGGCCAAATTTTCGACCACTGCCCTTTTCATCATCACATCAGGTGCCCGCCGCATGGCTTTGGGCGATCAGGATTTCCCATCCGCCCTCTATCTCTCGTTGCCCCTAGCATCCCCCCACCATCCTCGTCCCCACCACCTCAAATCCGTCCACATTTTTTTCCCGGGTCCCCCCCGGTGCCTCTTTCCCTCCACTTTCCCTTGTGACCAGGTGCTCCAAATCTCCCTCCTCATAAAATTGGGCCCATAAATGTTCCTGTCTTTTCCTAATCTTCCTTTAAAGTGATCACTTTTTGCTGCCTCCATCAAGACTTCCCCGTTTGTTTTCTTTGCTGTCCATGGAACTCCAACATTTTTCTTAGAAACCACATCTCGGCTGCCTCAATCTTGTTTTTTTTGCTTTTTCTTGCTGACTGCCACGCCTCACTCCGTAAAAACATATTGGCCTTTTTCAAGCGTAAATGAAGACCACAACCCAAAAAACAAACATAATACAAAAAAAAGGAGAAAAAGACTAACTTCCCCCCTGCCTCGTCCAGTGTTTACCCCAAGTTCTGGGCATTTACATATTTCTCATAGCCTCCAAAAACTTTTAAAAATTTAACCCTTTTACTTCCGCACCCTTCCACCCCGCATCCTACTGCCAACGGCTGCAATGCAAAAACGTAACCCTTTGACTCCCGCACCCATCCACCACATCCGCATTGCCAACCATGCAAAAAGCGCAAAAAATTAAACTTTTACTCCCGCACCCTATCCACCCCATCCTGCATTGCCACTATGCTAAATGCAAAAACCTAACCCTTTGATTCCTCCCCTTCCACCCGCATCCTCTTGCCAACCAAACAACAGGGCAAAAACTTTTAACCCTTTGACTCCCGCACCCTGTCCACCACACCTGCTTTTTCCAACCATGCTACATTTCAAAAACAAACCCGTTGAATTTTCCCCACCCTATCCCCACATCCTCATTGCCCAAACCCAAAACAAGCAAAAACGTCACCATTGATTCCCACCCATCCACCAGCATCCTGCATTGCCCAAACCCCGCTAGCAAGCAAAAACGTCACCCGTTTTTCCCACCCGTCCACCACATCCTGCATTCCAACCATATAGCAAGCAAAAACGTCACCAGTTGATTCCCACCCTATCCCCGCACCCATTGCCAACCAACGCAAAGCAAAACGCACCCGTTATTCCCCACCCGTCCACCACATCCTGCATTGCCCAAACCCTACTAGCATGCAAAAACGTAACCCATGATTCCTCCCCTACCACCAGCACCTGCATTTCCAACCACGCAGCAATGCAAAAACGTCACCCGTTGATTCCTCACCCTATCCACCCACCTTTTATTGCCAACCATACTGCAATTCAAAAACTTTAAACCCCTTTACTCCCGCTCCCTGCCACCAAACCCTGCATTTTCCAACCGTGGCTAACAATCAAAAAAATTAACCCATTTTACTACCGCACCCTTCCACTACACCTGCATTGCCCAAACCCTGCTAGCAATGCAAAATCTTTAACCCCAAGTTCCCTCACCCGTCCCCAGCATCCACTGCCAACCAAAGCTACAGGGCAAAAAAAGTAACCCTTGATTCCTCACCCACCACCACTTTCGTACAAAGCTGGGACCTGCACGCGCACGTACCACGACAAGATTGTGGGGCCCTGGCTATTTTTAATACGTGTTCGGGCCCAAACCCCCCACAACGTCCCCACTAAGCGCACGTTCCCGGTGACTAGCGCGCAGGCAAGGCCCCCGTGGCGAGGAACGAAGGGGGAGGGGGAGGGGTGGGTGGGTGTTTTTGAATCAGGAACTGGTTGGGAATAAGTGTTAAAAAGAAGAAGAACAAAAAAAAGAACAAAAACAAGAAAAAACAAAAGATGATGAAGAAGAAGAACAAGAAGAAGAAGAACAAGAAGAAAAGAAGGAAAACAAGAAAAGAAGAAGAACAAGAAGAAAAAAAAGGGG
>JAPXFY010001338.1:32500-37591 GCA_030674185.1 Monoplex corrugatus | reverse complement strand
ATTTCTTTTTTTCCTTTTGTCAAACTCTCACCCACCCCAACCCCCCCCCGTTTTCTTGTGAGAATTTTTTTGCGTTAAGTGTAGGTTTTAAAAAAAAATAAATGATTTTATTCTTGCCATCGAGCTTTTGGGTGGAAGCATTGTTAAGTTTTAAAATGAGGTAGTAGCGAGAACTCTGGAGAAAGCGGGGGCAACAGAGGTTTCAGGGAGAAACCACCCCCCCCACCACCCGCCCCTCAAACAAGTGTGCCGGCCTTATTTTGGGACTCAGAAAATGGGGGAAGCAAAGGGGGTTTGTTGTAATTTTTTTTAAAAAAAAAAACTACAACAGTACCCAATAAGCAGAAGGAACCATTTACATAAAAAAATGTAAAAGTAGCAAATACACTGTTGTCGTTATTTTCTTCTTGTTCTTCCTCTTGTTCTTCTTGTTCTTTTCTTTTTTTCTTTTTTTTGTTTGTTTTGTTCTTCTTTTTTTATTCTTGTTTTTCTGTCTTCTTTTGGTTTTCTTTTTTTGTTCTTGTACTTTTTCTTCTTGTTTTGTTTTTGTTCTTTGGTCTTGTTCTTTTTTGTCTTTTCTTGTTCTTCTTTGGTTCTTATTTTTTGTTCTTGTTTTTTACTTCTTCTTTTTTTTCTTTTTTTCTTCTTTTCTTTTCTTATTATTATTATTTTTATCATTTTAATTTTTATCTTTTTTACAATTTTTTGCTTTTTTCTTTTTTCTTTTCTTTTTTTTCTTCTTTTTTTTCTTCTTCGTCTTCTTCTTCTTCTTTTTCTTCTTCTTTTCTTCTTCGTCTTTTTTTCTTCTTTTTTTTTCTTTTCTTCTTCTTCTTCTTTTCTTCTTCTTCTTTTCTTCTTCTTTTACGCGTTTCAATATTTTAAAAGTCGTCAATGTCCGTGGCTTCTGGCAAGTGAAAAACCAAACTGCACACCCCCCAAACCCCCGGGGGACGCAGGGGGGGGTGGGCAGGGGACATACCATTTACCCGTATAGGCCAAAAAACGTACATCACGAGTTCAAAAAAAAACCGGGGGAAAGCTAAAAATGAATAAAGGGCATAATGGGGGCGGATGCAATATTTAGTTTGGTGACCCCAAAAGATTTTAAAAAAACGTGCATGCACTTTACTCAGGAAATCAGAACGCGGGGGATTTATAAAAGCCCCTCGTTTTTATGATAAAAATAAAAGTCTGGTGACCTAAAAAAGTTTTTTTTTCAAATTTTTTTAAAAACAATTTGTTTATCTTTACAGTTGGCAATGTTCTCATACGAAATGAAAACACTGGCAACGGCTTTAGACATTAAGACGGGACAAAAAAAAAATGGGGTAAGGTACATGTGACGCGGGGAAAAGAAATAAAAAGTAAAAGGGGAAGCCATAGAATTGAAAAAAAGAGAACAATCAGATCAGACAAAACAAAAAAAAATCATACAAAGGAAAAACAAAAACAACACAAAACAAAACAAAAACCCAAAAAAATCAAAACACCCGGGTGGTTTAGGCCATTTAACGATCTCTCTTTTTTTTACCCCCAAAAAAAAAAAAAAAAAATTACAGAAAAAACCCCAATTTTGCACTTTTCAAAGTCGCCCTCATTGTTGCTTTTCCCCCTGTCTTTTCTTTTCTTTTTTTTCCTTCAAACTAATGTTTCCCTTTGAAAGTAAACCCACGGACATATTTTATTTGAAAAAAAAAATGCCCAAAATTATTATTGCAAAACGTTTGTCAAAAACTGTCACAAGAATTAAGTTCCAGTGTATGTGTAGTTTCAGTTTCAGTTTTGGTTTCTAAAGAAAAGTCCCCGTGGTTTAAATGAATTCCCCTTACGCACTGTGGAGTGTACCGTTTTGGGGGGAAAAAAAAGAATCAAAATGATATAGTTTAACCCTTTAAAAGCCTGCACTTAAGCCCCTTGTGTTTTGGCAAGGGTTCTTAAATTCACCTGTCCCCCCCTCACTGTCGGCGGGGGGATGGGTTCGTGTTGGTCGTGCTCTTTGTCAACAAATCCCCCCAAAAACCCTCTGTCTTGATTTTTGGGGACGGTTTCTTGAAAAACTTAGGCCATGAGTTGGTCCAGGTATGAGTTTGGGGTTGCCTTTTTTTCTTTCTGCCACTGTTTTTTTTTGGGAAACATGGTTTTGCCATGAGGTCTTAAAAGGGAAGGATTTCACAAAGAATGGCTAAAGAAAAAAAAGGTAATAAAAATTTTACAGGGGTAGTTAAAGAGAAAAAGCCCTTTTTGAGTTGCAAACTTATGAGAAATATCACGCCTCTACTTCTCCCAATGGTAAACCCGACTTTTCATCTATGTCCCCCTGCCACATGGCGTTGGAAATCATGGCCCTCCTCGAATCTATTCTTTCGTCGATTGCAATTACATCTCCCCTCCCCTCCGACATTATTTTCTTAAAAAAAGTTTTAAAGCTCTAAGTACTTTGGCATTTATTCTTTGTGTGTATTTTGTGATATGACCTTTTTTCTCCCCTTGTTTTCTCTACCGCTTTTTAAAAATCACTTTTTTCCCACGCGATCATTTGGGGTCTCCATACCCCCCCCACACAAAAAAGGGGGTACCAAAAAGAGGGGGGCCATGATGAGCCACAGGGAAAAAACTGGGGAAAATTTTTTTTTAAAAGTTTTTGAAAAGAGTTTTGGGGGGTTTTGTTTATGATGCAGATTTTCCATGTAAATGAGAGTGTGACAGAGCTGTAATCTGAAACAATGTTTTTACAATCTTTGTTGAAGGGAATAATGGTGGTAGTTATGATGCTAGGTTCCATGAAAAAATTGGGACTGTGTGATAGAGGGTAATCGAGACAATGTTGTGATAAAGGGAAAAAGGATGGTAGTTATGATGCTATAGAGTTCAATCCCAGAAAAGATTGTATGAAGAGCTGTACTTTAACTTCTTTCGAAAAACAAAATCCTAGCCCCAAGCCAGGTTGATAAGATGTAGATAAACGACGGGGACGGGGGACGGGCAGACAGACAGAATGATAGATAGATAGATAGAAGATAGATGTAGATAGATAGATAGATAGATAGATAGATGATAGTGGATGGATAGGGAGGTAGACGGATGGATAGACGAGGTGGTGGGATGGATGGTGGATGGATGGATGGATGGTGGATGGTGGATGGAATGGATGGATGGAGGGGATAGATGGATGGATGGAGGATGGATGGATGGAGGGGATGTGGTGGAGGGGGATGGATGGATGGATGGATGGAGGGGGATGGATAGTATCTTAAAAACGAACCCCTATAAAAACACGTTACTGTAGGTAGGAGCCGGGGGAGGCTGAAATTCGCCTCGAATTGTGTTTTTTTTTTTGTGGGGGGTGTCTTTGTTTGTGTGTTTCTGGTTTGGTGTGTGTGTGTGGTTGTGTTTTGGTGTGTGTTGTGTGTGTTGTGGTTTTTTGTGTGTGTGTGTGTTTTGGGGTTTTTGGTGTGTGTGGTTTTTTGGGTTTTGGGGGTTTGTGTGTTTGTTCTGTTTGGGGTCTGGTGTGTGTGTGTGTGTGTTTTGTGGTTTGTTTTTTGTGTGTGTGGGGTGTGGGTTTTTTGTGTTTGTGTTGTGGTGTGTGTTTGTGTGTGTGGTGTGTGTGTGTGTGTGTGGTGTATGTGTTTGTGTTTGTGTGTGTGTGTCTTGGGGGTTGTTATCTGTGTTTTTTTGTGTGTGTGTGTGTGTGTGTTGTGTGTGTGTTTGTGGGGTTTGTGTGTGTGTGGGGGTGTGTGTTTTGTGTTTGTGTGGTGGGGTCTGTGTTTGTGTGTGTGTTGTGTGTGTGTGTTTTTGGGTTTTTTGTGTTGTGTGTGTTGTGGTTTTGTTTTGTGTGTGTCTGGTTTTGGTGTGTTTTTTGTGTGTGTTGTTTGGTTGTGTGTGTGTGGTGTGTGTGTTGTTTTTTCGTGTTTGTGTGGGGTTTGTGTTTTGTTGTGTCTGTGTTTTTTTTGGGTTTTGTGTGTGTGTGTGTGTTGTGTGTATTGTTTTGTGTTTTGTGTGTGTGTGTGTGTTTTTGTGTTTGTGGTGGTGTGTGTGTGGTGTATGGTTTGTGTGTGTGTTTTGTGTGTATGTTTTTTGTGTGTTGTGTTTGTTTGTGGTGTGTGTGTGTGTGTGTGTGTGTGTGTGTATGTGTTTTGTGTGGTGGTTTGTGTGTGTGTATGTGTTTTGTGTGTGTTGTGTTTGTGTGTGTGGTTGGGTTGTTGTGTTTTGTGTGTGGTGTGTGTTTGTTGGGTGTGGGGGTGTTTTGTTTGTGTGTAGTGTTTGTGTGTGTGTTTGTGGTGTGTTTGTGTGGTGTTGTGTTTGTGTGTGTGTATGGTTTTTTTGGTGTGGTGGTGTTTGTGTGTGTTGGGGTTTTGTGTGGTGTTGTGTTGTGTGTGGGGTATGTGTTTGTGTGTGTGTGTGTGTTTGTGTGGGGTCTGTGTTTGTTTGTGTTTGTGTTTGGTGTTGTCTGTGTTTGTGTGTGTGGTGGGTGTGTTGTGTATGTGTTTGTGTGTGTGTGTGTGTGTGGTGTTTGTGTTTGTTTTTGTATGTGTTTTGTGTGGTGTGGTGTGGTGTGTGGGGTTGGTGTTTGTGTGTTGTGTGTGTGTGTGTGATGTGTTTGTGTGTTTTTGTTTTTGGGGGGTTGTGTGTGTGTTATGGTTTGTGTGGGGTTGTTGTTTTTGTGGTGTTTTGTGTTTTTGTTTTGTATGTAGTGTTTGTGGGGTTTTTGTTTTTGTGTTGTGTTTTGTGTGTGTGTATGTGTTTGTGTGTGTGTATGTGTTTGTGTGTGTTGTTGTTTTGTGTGGTCGGTTTGTTTTTTGGTGTGTGTGTTGTGGTTGTATGTGTTTTTTGTGTGTGTGGTGTTTTTGTGGTGTCTGTGTTTGTGTGTGTGTGTTGTGTTTGTGTTTTTTTGGGGTGTCGTGTTTGTGTGTGTGTGTGTGTGTGTATGTGTTTGTTTTTTGTTTGTTGTGTTGTGTGTTGTGTTTTTTTTGTGATGTGTTTGTGGGTGTGTGTGTGTGTGTGTATGTGTTTGTGTGTTTTGTGGTGTGTATGTGTTTGGGGTGTCTGGTTTTGTGGGGTGGGTGTATGGTTTTTGTGTTTTTGGGTGGTTTT
>JAPXFY010001338.1:10000-20000 GCA_030674185.1 Monoplex corrugatus | reverse complement strand
GATAAGATACACAGATACACAGGGTCAGTTACATGCAACCAAGAGTGTTCCAATGAGAGACTGATAGAATACAGGTCTAGAAAATATAGACTAGGTTAAAACATATTAATCATAGGACATGATGACTCGTTGAGAATTATCCCCCATGTAGTACTTCTCGATCTAACACAGTTTGCGCTACCCATTTAGCTAGCATAGAAGCAGATACAAAGTACAGAAACACTATTTTTTGTACTTTGTATCTGCTTCATATGCTAGCTAAATGGGTAGCGCAAACTGTGTAGATTCGAGAAGTACACATGGGGAATAATTCTCCAGAGTCATGTCCTTTGATAAATTATAAAATTCTCCCTGTTTCCCTCTTATTTTTTTATGGATAAAACGTAGGTTAGGTAGGACCTCAGGACCTGGCCAGCTCATAGTGCAGGCTTAAGGCTTGTGCCATGATCACCATACACATGGAAATATGTGACGTATAGTGCATATGAAGAATGTTTGAGAGTTCCATGGAGCAGCAAAAAAACAACGAGACTGTCTTGATGGAGGCAGACACAAGTAGATCACTCATAAGGAAGATTAGGAAAAAGACAAGCAACATTTATAGGCCATTTTATGTGGAAGGGGGATTTGGGCACCTGGTCACCAACGACGGGGAAGCTTGGAGGGAGAGAGAGCACCAGGTAGAACCCAGGAAGAGAATGCTGACGGACTTGCAGAGTGGCTGGGGATGAGAGGTGGGGAGATGCTGGGGGCAACGAGAGATAGAGATGGTTGGAAGTCCATGGGTCGCCAATGCCATGGGCAGGGCACCTGATGATGATGATGATGATGATTGCTTATAATTTCTTGAGAAACTGAAACTGAAACTGGATACATGAAAACACCCAGCATACGTCAACGCCTACGACGGATTATGGTAGCTTAATGGCCAGAAATTAACAAGCAAATAAAAAATGTCCATACGCAGAAAATCCCAGTAATTCAAGTGCACGTCGCACTTGCAGCCCACAAACAAACAAGAAACAGGATGGTAAAGCCAATTTAATCTTTCCTCTTTATACATGAAGAATTTGTTTCACGCCTCAAAAAACAGATTTTTTTTGTCATTTTTTACTATCCCTTTTACCTTGAAAAAGCACCAGAAGAAATCGGAGTTTACACTCACAGAAAATCAGAACGGTTTTATAAAACAATGAAATCAGATTTTTAGTATTAAACCGTAAATTGCTGACAAAATCACACGCCTTTCTCAAAAAAATTTCTGATTGTAGGCACTTCTTTTTTTGTTTTGTTTGTTTTATTTTATTTGGGTTTTGTTTTTGTGTTTTTTTTTTGATTGTGGTGTGTGTGTGTGTGTGGTGTGTGTGTGTGTGTGTGTGTGGGTGTGGTGTGGTGTGGTGTGTTGTGTGTGGTGTGTGTGTGTGTGCTTGTGTCTGTGTGACCTTTGACTTTGGTGCTATATATTTTACACCCAATCATTCGAACTTCCTCCACATTAAAACATCTTTTGACCATCTTTGGTGAAAAAAAGGGCATCCATAACCAACTCAACTGAAAAATTTCTTCTAACATCTCTGTCTCTCTCTCTCTCTGTCTCTCTCTGCCCCCTCTCTCTCTCTCTCTCCCTCTCTCCTTTCTCCTCTCTCACCCCCTTGGGTTTCTTTGTCTGTTCTGTCTGTCTGTCCTGTCTGCCCCTGTCTGTCTGCTGTCTGTCTGCCAGGGGGAGGCTGAATTGTTGTGGTTTTGGTTTTGTTTGTTCATATTGTTAATTTGTGTTCTTTCTGCGTACTTATAGATAGAAGATCACTGATTATATTACTTACATAACGCTCTCCTCTCTCTCTCTCTCTCTCTCTCTCTCTGTCTCTGTCTCTCTGTCTCTGTCTCTGTCTCTCTGTCTGTCCTCTCTCTCTCTCTTGTTCCCTTTCTCTTTTCTCTGTCTCTCTCTGTCTCTCTCTCCTCTCTCTCTCTCCTCTCTCTGCGCTCTCCCCCCTCTCTCTCTCACCCTTTCTCTCTGTCTGTCTGTCTATCTATCTGTTTCCATCTTTCTCTCACTCTCACTCTCACTCTCTCTATGTATTACTTTCTCTCTCTCTCTCTATTCTTCCCCCTCTCTCTCCTCTCCCTCTCCCCTCTCTCTCTCTCCCTCCCTATCTCTCCTTCTCTCTCTCTCTCTCTCCCTCTCATCTCCCTCTCATCTCTCTTTTTCTCTCTCTCTCTGTCTCTTTCTGTCTCTCTCTCTCTCTGTCTCTGTGTCTCTGTCTCTGTCTCTCATTTCTCTTTCTCTTTCTCTCTCTCTCTCTCTCCCTCTCTCTGTCTCTCCGTCTCCCATTCTCTGATTTGATCCACAACACTATCTATCTATCTATCTATCTATCTATCTATCTGTCTGTCTGTCTATCTCTCTCTCTCTCTATCTATCTCTCTCTCTATCTATCTATCTATCTGTCTGTCTGTCTATCTATCTATGTATATCATTCACTCTCTCTCTACTCTTCCTCTCTCTCTCTCTCTCTTTCATGTTTCTCTCTCTCTCTCTCTCTGTCACTCTCTCACATCTCCTCTCTCTCTTTCTGGCTCTCTGTCTCTCGTCTCTGTCTCTCTGTCTCTTTGTCTCTGTCTCTCTGTCTCTCTGTCTCTGTCTTGTCTGTCTGTCTGTTTTCTCTATCACCTCTCTCTCCGTCGCATCGCTCGCTCTCCTCTATCTATCTCTTTCTCTTTCTGAGTTGAGCCACACCTGGTTGCCGCTCGGACCAATCAGTATTGAGTCACGAGACGTCTCTCCTTATGGCCTGGGTGACACGATGTCTTTCATTTGTCCTTTCCTGAAACCTGGTCTGTTCACATGAAACTACAGAAATCTGAGACTCACGACACCTAAGGTTATCTTCCTTAGAAAAAAGCCAAATCATCACTTCTGAGCCTTCCCCTCCCCCCTCCCCCTCCCAATGATTTTATTTCTCCTGTCCACATCTGCCAGACCCACCCACCCACCCTCCCCTCTTTCAGTATAAATAGTAGCCCCACTTTCTGGAAATTCTATGCGAAGATTTTCTTTTTTTTTTGGGGGGGGGGGGGGGGGGGTGGGGCTGGTCATTTCTTTTGTTTCTGCTGTTTCTTCGCTTTTTGTCTTTTCTTTCTATCATTTTCTGTCTTGCTGGTCCATTCACCTGTATGTTGTTCGATAAAAACCCTCAAGTACTTTTCTCTTAGGATTGATAATTGGTTACATTGTGTTTAAAAGTATTTTTGGACTCGAGTAAAATGAGATATGCGAAAGCCTTTTTTTTTCTTAGGTAATTTAGCCTTTTTTTATATCAGTGTCCTGAGTTATGTTTAAAATTTGTCCTGAGTTATGTTTAAATTTGTCCTGAGTTATCTTTAAATTTGTCCTGAGTTATGTTTAAATTTGTCCTGAGTTTATGTTTAAATTTGTCCTGAGTTATGTTTAAATTTGTCCTGAGTTATGTTTAAATTTGTCCTGATTATCTTTAAATTTGTCCTGAGTTATGTTTAAATTTGTCCTGAGTTATCTTTAAATTTGTCCTGAGTTATCTTTAAAATTTGTCCGAGTTATCTTTAAAATTGTCCTGAGGTATGTTTAAATTTGTCCTGATTTATGTTTAAATTTGTCCTGAGTTATCTTTAAATTTGTCCTGAGTTATCTTTTAAATTTGTCCTGAGTTATTTTAAATTTGTCCTGAGTTATGTTTAAATTTGTCCTGAGTTTATCTTTAAATTTGTCCTGAGTTATCTTTAAATTTGTCCTGAGTTATCTTTAAATTTGTCCTGAGTTTATCTTTAAATTTGTCCTGAGTTATTCTTTAAAATTTGCATTCAGGAATGCTTTTTAAATCCCTTGAACGGAGCGTCAACGCTAGAAGCATAACCTTAGATTATGTGCTCAAATCGTTCGTTATTTCTTTTAACGTCTATTCACATATGTGTTTTTAGACGAAAAAAAAATGCGTTGAAACAGGCTCTTTACGGTAGTAAGGAAAAATCTAACAAGCAAACAAACAGGAGCAGGTGGGATTTACAGGTATACAACAATCATGCTTAATCGAAGAAAACGACCTACAGGACTGTGCAGTCAAGTGCCTCATCGCAATGTGTAAATACAGAGTGAAAATCAGTATGTATCTGATTTATAAATGTTTTTGCCAGGGAAATAGGTCGCATTCGCTGACAACACAAACGGTGTTTAACAACGTTATGTTATTCACTACAAGATACATGGATGGTTTTAAAAACAAAAAAACTGAATTTAGTTCGAAGTGAAATGAGAGATAATCAGAAAGCTAACGTTATCTCTAGACTTGTAAACCCTGGTAATTTACCGATGAATGTGCGAAAGGTCACATTGCGTTTTTACTTTTATTTTCTAATGTAGCGTTCATTCATGCTCACATGTACTCAAATTGCATCGATGTGTGTGCTTAATTTTCTTTTCCCTATTTCCTGTTGAAGTATTGTGTCTGTATCGAATTGGTTATCAGCCCTGATATGTCTGTACCCAGTCGGCTGGGCTTTAAACAAAAATACAATACCATATCTGCTCAGTCGTCGCTGAGAGATAAAGCTGAAGATCTGCTGGCAGACAGGAAACCTGGACTGGGGACATGTTGTTGATATAGAGAGAGAGTCTGGCCACTCCGTATATCCAGCTTTTCATCCAGGTTTTCTGCTTTGAAGCAAAGACAAAATTAAAAGAAATTCCAGATTTTGTCCTTTCTTCCGATCACAGTGACCTTGAAAACGCTTCAGTTAAATGAAAACTTGACGGTGCGTTGAGTTAATATGATAAGTTGTCACAGCAGAAAAAAACATTTTTGAATATTGTTTTGTATCTTCATAAAGTGTTGTTTACGTACTTCCTTAAAAGTGCTGATTTTAACCTTGAAGCTGTGCCTAGTCCCAAGTTAAACATTTTTGTTACTCCATGAATAATCTACAGATTTGCCGTAGTCTCTGTAATGATCCACCTATAAAAAGGTTTGAAAATGTTGTTGACTCACTTTTGTCTTAAGCAGACATTACAGACAAGCGAGCACATACACACACACACAGGCTCATACACACACACACGTGTATATATAAGTATATATATAATATATATACATATGTATATGTACATATATATATATATAATATATATGTGTGTATATATATATATATAATATATAATATATATATATATATATATACATGTGTGTGTATGTGTATAGTTAAAATGTATGTGTGTATGTATGTATATGTGTGTATGTATATCTATATACATACATGCACGCGCGCGCATGGGCGCACACACACATGCACACACGCAGGCAAACTCAAACAATCGTCTAATTCACTTTGTAGATAGAGTTAAGAACAACACACCACACTCACACCCTTACACTCACTCACTCCACACACACACAACACACACCACACGCGCGCGCGCGCATTACTCACACACACACACCCACACACACCACACACATCCACACACACACACACACACCCACCATCCAGTCAGCATGAAACCATTAAAATTTCATCAGAAGTCCACTTTCACACAAAGGACAGCCCTCTCACAGTAATTTTTATTTCTAGATGGAAATCAACAGCATCATGGCTATCATCCCCAGTCATTATTCACAGCACTACAAAATTGTTTCCAGAATCTATGGTGGCATTAGCGTTATTGTTATTATTGTTTAAAAGCCCAGCCGAATGCGTAGAGCCATAAAATTCAGGACTATGACCGCGTCAAACATTCAAAACTTCAACATGGAAAAAAAAACGAAAAGAAAATGAAGTACGCATTATCGCAACATAATCTAAGGATATGCCCCTGGCATTGATCACTCGTGGGACATTAGTGTGATGAAGATAATAGGAGAGAAAAAAGAATAAGTACAAATTAAAATGCCGAAGTACGATGAATTCATAAGAAAACGAAGAACAATTTCATTATTTCAGAACACTCGTACAGGCAGGCGCGTGCACATGCACGTACACACACACACACACACAAAACACACACACACACACACACAACCACACACACACACAACACACACCATACACCACACACATACATACACACTACACACAATGCGCGCGCACGCACGCGCACACACGCACATAAATATACACACACACTTGAGCGCGGTGCGCACGCATATACTCACGCACTGGCATACACACATGCACACACACACACACACACACACACACACACACACATCACACACACACACACACACACACACACAACACACACATACACACACACATACTAACGCACACTACTCAGTTACACACATTCACTCGCACCTACTCAACACAGCACAACACTCACACACACACACAACACACA
Organism: Monoplex corrugatus; assembly: GCA_030674185.1. NCBI lineage: Eukaryota > Metazoa > Mollusca > Gastropoda > Littorinimorpha > Ranellidae > Monoplex > Monoplex corrugatus. The sequence goes on along the minus strand of JAPXFY010001338.1, from coordinate 13,633 downwards.
CACACACACACACACACACACACACACACACACACACACACAACACACTGCACACACACACACCTACACACACACACACCTACACATATACACACACATACACACACACATACACACACACGCACATACACACACACATACACACACGCACACACATACACACATACACACACATACACACACACGCACCTACACATGCACACATACACACATACACACACACACACACAGACACACACACACACATACACACACACACACAACACACACACACACACACACACACACACACACTGACGGCTAGGTAGGACTTCTCTACATGCCCATCTCACGGCTATATTTTGTATGCTTAGGGCATGTGACATGATCATTTTGGATCTTCATGAAACAACACAAGTGACAACAGTAAATAAAGAATTCCTTCCAAACGCGGAGACGTTATCTTGGAAAAACTGAAATAGAAACTGATGGGAAAAGTCAAGAATAATTTTCAAGCATTTTCTCTTTCTCTTAAGAAAGATGTAAAAAAACTTTTAAAAAAATGAGAAAAGTAAAGAAAATGAAAAAAGGGCAGAAACAAAATATTAAAAATACCTTGTTTGTAAAAGATCCTTGGGAGTATAAAACACAACGTTTCGAGCCCAGGCCCTTTGTCAAGCACTGAAGTCATGGTGATCAGTAAAAAACATGAAATCCCCTCATGCAAAATAACAGCAAATGGCACAACCTTGACAGGTTAATAAGTTCAAATAACCTGGGAACGGTCATTTCATCAGACAGCAGATGCACATCGGAATAGCTGGCAGAATCGGCCAAGCCAAAACAGCAATTCAAGAAGATGACAAGCATTCTTACCAACAAATGCCTATCAATTAACATCAAAAAGAGAGTTCTTGAATGTTATATAGAACCAATACTGTATGTACGGTATGCGAGGCGTGGACAGTCAGCAAGCACAAGCCAGGCAAGATTGAGGCGAGCCGAGATGTGGTTGTCTAAGAAGAATGTTGAGATTTTCATGGACAGCAAAGAAAACAACACGAGAGCCGTCTTGATGGAGGCAGACACAAGTAGATCACTCATAAGGAAGTATTAGGAAAAGACAAGCAACATTTATAGGCCATTTTATGAGGAAGGGGGATTTGGAGCACCTGGTCACAACGGGAAAGCTGGAGGGAAAGAGAGCACGGGTAGACCCAGGGAGAGAATGCTGGACGGACTTGCAGAGTGGCTGGGGATGAAGAGGGTGGGAGAGATGCAAGGAGCAACGAGAGATAGAGATGGTTGGAAGTCCATGAGTCGCCAACGCCATGCGGCAGGGCACTGATGATGATGATGAAGGATCTTTTACAAACAAGGTATTTTTTTAATATTTTGTTTTTACCCTCAAGATCCAGCAGTCACATTTTGTTTTACCTTCGAAAAAAGGGCAGATTTTCAAAATTGTTACCTTCCAATCCAGTGATCAAACCTAATTCACTCATCCGTAGCGCACGAGCAGATCATTTATTTATTCTTTTATTTTTTCCTTGTTCTTATTTCACCCCCTCCTCCCATCATCCCCAGATTTCAGTCTCCTGTCCCTATTCCCCTTAAGAATGCGATATTCATGTGGTCACAGCACTCGTCTTCCCTTTGAAAGGTCTAAGTTCCAATCTGTTTGAATACCGTTTTGGTTGGTCAAAGATGGAGACTTTTCTGATTGTCTTGGTTAACATTGATTGCAGCTCTGTTGATGTCTGAAACGTCTTGGTCCATACCATATGAGTAGATTAGCAAAGGGGATATGTCAGTTGGCCTATGTACTAAAAAATCTGCATTGTTGGAAAATATAAATTGATTTCTCTCTGTTGCTCTCTGTCTGTCTGTCTGTCTGTCTGCTGTCTATCTGTGTGTGTGTGTGTCCTCTCTCCGTCTCTGAGAGAGAGACAGACAGACAGACAGACAGACACAGACAGACAGACTCTCTCCTCTCTCTCTCTCTCTCTCTCTCTCTCTCCCCTCCCTCCCTCTCTCTCTCTCTGTCCGTGTAAGAGTCAAGAATGAAATATCACCTTCAATTAGTGAATATCCGTACCTCCAAGCTAAACACAGACATTTTATTTTGGAGAAAGCAGGATAAGATCGTCAATTAGTTTCAAAATGCATTTTCGCTTCGGACTGTTTTATTGTGAAATCTTGGGTGTTGAGGTAGGGGGGGGGGGGCTGGTTCTGTTTCAAGTCGTGATGTATTGCAGCTTATAAAATTCATTATCTCACTGGGAAGACAATAAGGACTCTTGACATTTAATGTTTATTAGCTTTGATATTTTCTGTTGTTGCTTTTGCTGCTTGTTGTTGTTGTTGTCGTTCTGTTGACGATGATGATGATGATGAAGATGATGATATTTTATACTTTTTTCTTTTAGTTTTTATACTTGTTGTTGTTGATGTCTTCATACTTTCTTTGTTTTTTAGGTTGTGTATTTTCACCAAAATTAGAATCATAATCTGATCAAGAGGACTCGGGTCGCGCCTGCCAGTTCTATAAATGCTCCACCTGAATCTGCCAATGGATGAACTAACAAACGCCTGGAGGCTGTGTGAAATTCAGTGGCGCTAGCCAAATTTTGACCTGTCATTATTAAAATGACCTAGGAGATCGGAAAAAAATATCCATCTCTTTATACAATAGATCGCAGCTACCCAGGTTTGAAGATCGGAAAAAAATATCTACCCGTTTACCCAGTAAGACGGGAGATACCCAGATTTAGAGATCGAAGATATATTCACCGTTTGCCATTAGACGTGAGATAATCAGGCTTCAGATATCGGGAAAATATCCACCTGTTTACACAAGAGATTTGAGGTACCCATGCTTGAGAGATCAGAAAAAAAAATTCCGCCCATTTACTCAAAACATTTGAGGTACCAGGCTTGAGAGATCGGGAAAAAAAATATCCACCCATTTACCCAATAGACGGGAGGTACCCAGGCTTAAGAGATCAGAAAAACATCCACCTGTTTACTCCAAAGACGGGAGAAACAACGCTTGAGAGATCTGAAATCTATCCCACGTTTACCCAATAAACGGGAGATGCCCAGGCTTAAGAAATTGAAAAATATCCACCTGTTTACCCAATAGGTTGGAGGTACCCAGGTTTTGAGAGATCGGGAAAATATCCACCCGTTTACCCAATAGGTTGGAGGAACCCAGGTTTGAGAGATCGGGAAAATATCCACCCGTTTACCCAGTAGATTTGAGGTACCCAGGTTTGAGAGATCAGAAAAATATCCACTCGTTTACCCAGTAGATTTGAGGTACCCAGGTTTGAGAGATCAGAAAAAATATCCACTCGTTTACCCAGTAGATTTGAGGTACCCAGGTTTGAGAGATCAGAAAAATATCCACCCGTTTACCCAGTAGATTTGAGGTACCCAGGTTTGAGAGATCAGAAAAATATCCACCCGTATATCCAGTAGATTTGAGGTACCCAGGTTTGAGAGATCGGAAAAAATATCCACCCGTTTACCCAATAGACGGGAGATACCCAGGCTTTAGAGATCGGAAAAAATACCTATCCGTTTATCCAAATCCTATCGATTAACAGCAGGAAGCGATTTCTTCAGTGTTATATAGAACCCATCCGCACT
>JAPXFY010001337.1:5000-37609 GCA_030674185.1 Monoplex corrugatus | reverse complement strand
GCAATGCTTTTTTTTAAATTTAACAGTGGGTTTCCCCCGGGTCCGTACCATTTGGTTGACTTTTAAAATCCCCAGCCGACGTGAACGGCCGAAGCCCCCCCTACGAGGGGGGTCCACGGGAAGGTTGCCCCCGCGATCCGAACTGGGCCCCCCCGCCCCTCCCCCCGTGAGAGAAAGGGGGAAGGCCTCCCCCCAGCCCGCGGCCGCCCGAAACCCGCTTCACACTCCACCCGCTGCCCAGTCCTCGGGCCAATTTTTTCCCAATTAGGGATCCAATTTGCCGATTTCCTTCCCTACATTGTTCATCGACTGGGGGGCTGTCACCTTTGGAGCCCTTTTGCTGCTTTTGGGTAGGGCTGGCACGGAATCACACGTCTCCGGGGGTTTTTAAAGGGCCGACCGAGCGCCCCGGACCCCCGCAAGACCGGGGTGCTTTACGGGAAACCCCTTCCTATCTCCGGGGGAAGCCGTTTCCAACGAGCCCCTTAAAAAGAAAGAGAACTTTTCCGGGGTCTGGGCCGATCTCCCCCACTTCGTTTGCGTTGCCGCACATGGCCCCAGGGGACCTTTTCCCGTGTCCGGTTGGGAATTTTAACCCATTCCCCTTTCGATCCAACGAGAGCACTATTAATGTTAAAAAAAACAAACAACAGTGTTTCGACAAAGGGATTTCCCCTATTCTTGGACCGACTGACCCATGTTCAACTGCTGTTCCAAAAGGGAAACCCTTCCCATTCATCTTCAAAGTTTTCGTTTAATATTTGCTACACCACCAAGATCGCGCCTGCGGCGGGTCCACCCAATCCGGGCCCAGGCTTCGGCGCTCACGCACGGCCCCCCTCCGCTTTGTTGGCGGGGGGGTTTTAAAACCCACCCCCGGGTGCCGGCGGTCCGGTTTTGGGGCTGACGCTCCAGGCCCCTCCATTTTCCCGGGTGGTTGATTCGGCAGGGGGTTTTTTTCACATCCTTAGGGTTCCCCACTTCCATGGGCCACCGCCTGTGTCTTATGACCCAAAACCCTTTTTTGGGTTGGAGCGTCAACGTTGGCACCCTTTAAACCCGGGGTTTTGGGTTTATCCCCCAGCGCAGTTCTGTTTTCCAAAATGGCCCCCTGGGCACTAAAATTCGAAAAGGGCCCGGGTCCAAAAGAGCGAGTGGATTTTTCCCCTTTAAAAGTTTGGAATTGGGTTTAGGCGTTTCGTCCCCAAGGGCCCCTTAAAATTTTTGCTTTTTACCATAAAAAATGCGTACCGGTGCCGCTATCCTGAGGGAAAATTGGAGGGGGAAACCACTACTAGAGGTTCGATTGCTTTCGCCCCCCTTTCCCAAGTTGCGATCATTTGCCTCAAATCGCTGGGACCTCCCCCAGAGTTTCCTCTGGGTTCGTCCCACCCAAGTTCACCATTTTCGGGGCCCCAAGTGCCCCTCTCCCGCCTCCCGAAAAAAGCGGACGAGACGGGCCGGTGGTGCCCCCCCCTTAAAAGAAAGAAGGGGTCCCACCTGGCAACGGGCAAGAAAACCCGGGCCCCCGCTTTCACTTGCCTTTGGGGTTTTTTACGACCCAACGACTCGCCGTTTTTAACTCCTTTGGGGTGTTTTAAGACGGGTCGGGGGGAGGGCCGCCATTCGCACGACCCTTTCCGGGGGGGCCCCCCCCCCAATCCATCCAGGGAAACGGTCGGCAGACAAGGTTGCCCATCTTGCCCTCGGGAAATCCCGGGGGGGGGGAGGCGGCCTGCCCCCGACCGGCCCCCGGTCCAGGGGATGGGGCAGGGGGGCATACCCTGCAGGCCGAAACGCACACCTACCACCCCCCGCCTTCTGACCGCCCTGAGAACCGGGTGGCGCTCTGCCCCGGAAAATGACAAAGGTCGGACCGGTCCGCAGCGAGGAGTCCCGTAAAAACTCAGACCAGCCCGGCGCGGCAACCTTGACTGAATTCCGCGGGCCGACTTTGCGGATCCACCCGTTTACCTCTACGGTTTTAGACTGTTGAATCTCTCTTCAAAGTTCTTTTCAACTTTCCCTCCGGGGATTGTCCCCATCGGGCTCGTGCTTTTTAGCCTTAGATGGGTTTACCAACCCGCTTTGGGTGCATTCCCCCAAAAAACCCCACTCGGGAGACCTCGCAGCCCCCACCAGTACCATAAAGGGGACCCCCACTCTGGGAAGGGGCCCCCATCAGGGGACTTCGGCCACCGGGGGGGAGAAGTTGACGTCCCATACACCACAGTTCCGCGGCGCATGCCGGGTTTATTCGGGGCGGGTGGTCCCGTTCACTCCCCTTACTGAGGGGAAACCTTGGTTTTTCTTTTCCCCGCTTAGTGATATGCTTAATTTACGGGGAATTCGTCCGATCGAGGGGCGGAAATCGAAATGGGGCAACACTTGAAAGCTTCCTGGGTCTTCGAAGGGTTTTTAGGGGGGACGATCGAAAGGCATGTTTTGGGATAACCAGTCCGAAGCCTTTCCTTCTGCCGCGAAACCCCCTTTCCTGAGAGGGGAAGCGAAGCCCCTCCTCCTCCCCCCCTTGCCTTTTTTTTTGCTTTCCCCCGGGGGCCGACCCCACCAACAAAGTTTGGGGGGGTTCGAAGACCACAACACTGGGATTTCCAAAAAAGACCAGGGGGCCAAGAAGAAGAACCGACAAAAAAGAGCCCCCAGAGGAACGGGCCCGTCAACAACACCCTCTGCCGGCTTTCCCCGCAGGAGGTCAGTTTGGAGCCCGGGTTTCGATTTAGACCCGGGCCAAGAAAAGGCTACGAGGGCCAATGCGCAGAAAACGGGGCCTCCCGGGGTGGGAGAAATTCGCCGACCCTCAGACGGGGGTGGCCAAAAAACGGACCCTTCCGCCAAAAATTTCTTCAAATTCGTGTTCAATTGTCCCCGCAATTCACATTAGTTTCAGCAGTGGCTGCGTTTTCATCGAGCACGACCGAGTGATCCACCCCCTAAGTTGTTTCCATTTTCTTTCTTCACTCCACAACCCTCAGCTCCACCGACAAGGGGCAAACTCTGCGACGGCACGCATTTGCGGGTTTTTCCCCAAAAAAAACAAGAAATGCGGTTAAAAAAAAAAAAAAGAGGGGGGCGGACAGGGACACTCGGCTTCCTTAACCCCCCCCTGTCTCCTTATACGGACAGGACGGGGGGAAAATAACCCCGAGAAATACCCCTTGGTTGCGCTCTTTAAACCTTCGCCGGGCACAAAGGCGGAGGTCGAGAACCCCCTTTGCCAAAAGGGCCGGCCGAATTTTTTGGGTTAAAGGACACGCACCCCCCTCCAGCTTCCCCTGAGGGCGTCCCGCGGCCGCACCGGACCCCAAAACAGGCCAGGCCCCCCAAGGTCACAGTTTCGGGGAGAGCCAAAGGCCGGCTCCAAAAGGAAAAACCCCGGCCCCCTCGGGATTTGGTGGTCCCCCTTTGCTTTGGCCAAACAAACACATGCGATTTTTTTTTTGGAAAAACCGTTTTTGACCCTTCCCGGGGTTTCACCTACGAAAACCTTGTTAACTTTTACTTCCTCTAAACGATCAAGTTGAGCGTTTTCTCGCCCCACGGCGCCGCCCGGAAAGGGGCGGGCCGAACCAATCCGGGGCCCCTACAAACCGTTCAATCGGTAGTAGCGAGGGGCGGTGTGTAAAAAAGGGCGGGATAACAACGCGAGTTATGACTCGCGCTTACGGGGGAATTCTCGTTCTGGGGAACAATTTCAAGCCCCAATCCCTATCCGAAGGAGATTCAACGGGTTTCCCACCCCTCTCGACCCGGGAGGAAGCCACGCTGATTCCTTCTGTCCCGCGTGCGGCCCCGGACATCTAAGGGCATCACAGACTGTTATTGCTCAACCCGGTTGGTTAAACCCCACTTGTCCCTCTAAGAAGTTAGCGGGGCGCCCTGAAGGATGGGCCCGAACTATTTAGTAGGTGAGTCTCGTTTTTTTATCGGAATTAAACCCAAAAAAAAAGCCCACCAATTAAGAAGGGGCCATGCACCACCACCCAAAATAAAGAAAGAGCTATCAATCTTCAATCCAAGGGGGCCCCCGGGTGAGTTTTCCCGTTTTGAGTAAAAATTAGCGCGGTCCCCCCCTGGGGGTCCCTTCCGCCCAAATTTCCTTTAATTTCGCTTTGAAAACCAATTTCCCCCCGGAACCCCGAAAATTTTGGGTTTCCCCGGAGCGCCCGCAGGTCGATGAAGCAACCCAGCGAATCGCTAGTTGGCATCTTTTATGGTCAGAACTCGACGGTACTGATCGTCTTCAAACCCTGACTTTCGTTCTTGCTAAGAAAAATGTTGGCAAATTTTTCCATTGTTCGTCTTGCGATGATCCAAGAATTTCACCTCTAAACACCGCTAGGGTTCCCCCGTCTGTCCCTTTTAATCTTATCGTGTTCCGAAAACCCAGCAAAAAGAACCGGGGCCCCTATTCCATTACCATGCACCATTTTCGGGCAACGTGCCCTTTGAAACACTCTAATTTCTTCAAAAAAAAACTTCCCGGGCCCCCAAAAGCTCAACGAAGACACCATGGCTGAACAACCCGGAAGCGTGGGAGGGGAAAAATACACCATGACCGCCGCGGGCGGACCGCGGCCCACCCTGGATCCAACTACGAGCTTTTTAATCGAAACAACTTTGTTACGCTATTGGAGCTGGAATTACCGCGGCTGTGGGACCCCGACTTGCCCTCCAAAAGTCCTCGTTAAAGGGTTTAAATTACTCATTCCAATTCGGGGCCCAAAAAAGTTTGTATTGTTATTTTTCGTCCTACCTCCCCGTGCCAGGAGTGGGGGAAGTTGCGGCCTGCTGCCTTTCCCTTTGGGTGTGGGGAGCCGTTTCTCATGCTCCCTTCCGGAAACGAACCCTGATTCCCCGAACCCCTTGCTAACATGGTAGGAGATCACGTACCCTCGTCATTTTATAGGGGAAATTTGAAAGATGCGTCGCCGGCTCCCCCATGCGAGGGGGCCCAAAATTATCCGAGTCACCAAAGGACGGGGAGAACCCACTGGTTTTGAATAATAAAAGCGCTCTTTCCCCGGGGGGGTCGGACTGGTAGCTGTATTAGCTCTGAAATTTCCCCGTTATCCAAGTAATTTGGCATCTAAGGAACCCCGACTGATTTAATGACCATTCGCGTTTCACCGTACGGGGTTGAACTTGACTGCATGGCTTAAATTTAACAGATAACTACTGGAGGACAACCCGAAAAAAACCCCAAAAAAGTATTAGGTCGGTCAAAAAAAAACGAGTCACGGAGGGGGGGGTGTCAAACCCCTCGAACTCCGGCACGCCGCCCGACCTCCCCCACCAAAACCCAAAAGGTCAGCAGGGTTGGGGGCCCCACTCACGAGGTTTGAATCCGTGGGGGACCCGCGTCAGCGAACCACCCCGTGAATGGGGGTAGTTCGAGGGGCTTCACCCCTTGGGCCCGTCAATCGCAGGCGGGCAAAAAGCGCCCGGGGTGGGGCCCCCTTCCCCCCGTCCCAGCGGGACGGGGGTGCCCCAGTTTCGGCAGGGGGCTTTTTGTTGAGACAAAAAGGGGTTGGACAACCCCCCCTGCAACACACCCACGTGCACGACAAAAACCCCTGGTTCCCTCCCCCCCCTCCTCCCATGCAGACGACGTCGGTTGAAGCGAGCGCGCCCTTTTCGAGACCAGTGCAGGGTTACACTGTAAAACCCGAGGGACGAGGGGCCGTGTTTAAAAGGGAAAAGGGGGCGGAAAGGGTTTTTTTTTCGCTGAGCCCTCTTTTTGTCGGACGGAGACCCCCAAACATCCCCCCGTCGGGCAGGGGAAAAGGGGGAAAACGCCGCTTTCCCCCCCCTCGCACCCATGGCACGGAAAACCCTTTTACGGGGCCCCAACGCTACGGAAGGCCCCATCCCCCTTGAAAGGGGGGTGAAGAGACCAAAAGTTGCGCACTCACTCTCGGGACTCGCAGACGGGGGCACGGCGAATCGAAGGGGGGCCCGCTCAAAACGACGAACCCCCAACTGACTCCCGACCCCGCAGCCGGGGCCCCTATATCGCCATGATCGAAAGGGGAGGGGACAACGCACCGGGGGGGCCCTTTCAACGACAGGCTTTAGAAGAAAGGGGGACCCGGCGAAGACAGAGTTTCGCGCCCCCCCCCGCTCCCCGGCCCCCTGGAGCTTGGCTTAGCAACCCACACCCCCCAAATTTTGCCCGGGCACTTGGGAGTGGCAGGTGCACCGGTGGCCCACCAAAAAACCCCGAGGTGGGTTTAAAAGGGAGCCCCTTTGGGGGGCCCTTCGGGGGTTTGCTGAAGGGGTGTGCACCAAATGGGAGTGGTAGGAGGTGGGGCTGTGGGGGCGGGGAAGGGGGGGATGGGAAAGATGTGGCAGGGTTTTTCCGAGGGAAGTGGCACGGGCGGGCCACGGGAAAAGGGGCCTGCTGTACATTGCGGATGTTGAAAGGGGGGTTAGAACAACCCCCAAAACACCCTTTTTGCAACAAAAATTGCGGGACGAAAGGAGTGATGAATAAAAAAGCAAATACAAAAAAAACAGACAAAAACCTACGTAAAAGCAAGGCAAGAAGACAGGGGGGGTCACCCAGGCATGGAGAGGCAGTGTTTTTGCAAGGGATTTTTCCCCCTTGGGGACTGGAGGGGGATTTTTTTTTGTGTGTGGGTTGGGGGTTTTGGCTGGTATTGAGATGGGGGGGGCCCCAAAACGGGTTCTTTAAATGGGGGGTTAGACTGATGCAAAGGATTTTGTGGTGGGTGAAAATCCCACTGTTGCAGAGAGGGTACTTACCGGGTCAAATTCCCTTTTTGCCGGGTGAGGGGTGACGCGCGGGCCGGGTCTGGAGAGACAAAGGCCCCGGGGGAGGGATGGGCGGTGAGCACTGCCACAAGGCAATGAGTGGAAAAAAATCGATCGATTGAGACAGACAGACAAAAAAACCCCCACACCCCACACACGCGGGAACAAGACACAGACAGATGTGTACTACTATGGGGGGTTTAAAAAGAAAAAAACCCCTGGAAAAGCATTTGGGTTGAATAAGGTTTGCGTGTTACAGCACAGCCACCCTAGTTTAAAAAATTAAAAGGGAGAAGTGGCACTGTTTTAAAGGACAGTTGATTTGGTGGTTCCGGGGACAGTTTTAAAAAAAAACGAAAAAAAAACAACAAAAAAAAAAAAAGGGGGATGTGCTACAAACACACTTTTGGAGGGTTTTGCCCCTTTTGGGGAAGGGGATGGAGGGGTTTTAGGGCTGTATGGGGGTTTTTGGGGTGAACAACGCTGCACTTGAAGATAACTATTTTGGAGTGACAAAAAAGGCAATACATACATATTTTTTTTTTTTTTTTATGACAGAGACAGAAGAGAAGAGAGAGAGAGAGAGAGAGTATGTCCTTTTAAAGGAAAATTATTTTTAATTTTTTTATAATAAATATAATTTTTATTTGACGTTCATTTTTAATATATATTTTTTTTTTTTTTTTTTTTTTTTTTTTTTTTTTTTTTAAGTTTTTTTAAAGAGGGGGGGTGGCCGCGTTTTTGTTTTTGGAACCGTGGCTATTCTTGGGGGCCTTTTAAAACGGGGTTGATTGGGGGGGCCCCAAACTGCCTGCTTCTATCTCATCCATTGTCTCCAAAAACGGGAGCTCCTTTTTTGTTTCCCCTTTTTTTCTTTTTTTTTTGGGGGGACCAATTTTTTTTTCCACGGGGCACAGGTGTTCATTGGCCTACCACGGGGCTGCTTTAACTTTGTGACTTTTTTTTTTGGGGGTTTTCCAAAATTGTTGGGGTTAATTGCAGGGGTTTATTGGGGTTGAGCTTAGGGTTGATTGTTTTTGTTTTTTCCCTTTTTGGCCCCGGGGCTTTTAAAGGGGGGAGGGCGTTGTTTAAAGGGTTTTTTTTTTTTATGTTATTCTTTGTTTTGTTTTGGAAAACGGTTTTTGGGGTTTTGGGGTTGGGAAAAAGGGACATTGTTTCCCCTTTTGGAATTTTTGGGTGTTTTTTGGGGATTGTTAGGAGATGTGTTGTTTTCCCGGGTAGTTTGCAATGTATGGTTTGGTGGAATGGGGGGTTGGGGGAAAATGCTTTGGTTTTTTGTGGTGTTGTGGGCGGGGGGCGGGGGAGCAGGGGGGGGGCGGGGGCGGCAGGGCAGCAAGGAAAGGAAAGGGGGGCGGGGCAAGGGGGCAGGCGATGGTTTTAAGGTTTTAGTGGGGGTTTTTTTTTGTGGTGGGGGGAAGGGGAAGGTGTGTGTGTGGGGGGGGTGGAAAAATGGGTGGGTAGGGGGGGTTTTTGGGGGGTTTGGGGGGTTGATGGGTTGATTGGGGGTGAGGGGGTTGGGGGGTTTTGGGGGTTTTTTAGTTTGAGGGGGGGAGATGTACCGAGAAGGGGTTTTTTTGGGGGAGGAAAGAAGAGGGGGGGGGGGGGAAAGAGGGGAAGGGGTTTTTTAGGGGTTTGGGGGACTTTGTTTGGAGGGGCGGGTTTGTTTTTGGGGGGCAAGCGAGAGGCCAAGGGGAGAAGGGAGGGGAAAGAGGGGAAGAGAAAAGGGGGCCCCCGGGGGAAGGGACAAAGGGGCGGGTGTTATACGCCTTTTTCCCGGGGATAGGTCCCCCTTACCCCCCCCAACGAAAGGGAAGAGGGGGCGGGGTGGGGGGGTTTTGGATCCAGCCTTTTTTGCCCCCGTGTTTTTCCCCCCAAAAAGGGGGGGCCGTGACCCCAAATTCTTAAAGCTCTCTTTGAAAGAGGCGGGCGCCTGGGGCGTAGTACAGGCGCGACTGGTTTGCGCGGCGGATGAAGCGTGTGCCCCCCCCTTTCCTGGGCTACCAGCAGTAGGGGGGGTGGGAGAAGTAGGGTTTTTTTATTTATTGTTTTTTTGTTGGCGGACATCATGTGCTAATTTGGGCTAAATGATTTTCTACAAACCCCCCCCCCTCTCACCGGGCGGGATGAAAGGGGTTTGACCGGGGCACGGCTGTATTTTCCTACGTAAGGGGCCCCCCGCCCCTCTTTTTAAATAAAAAGGGGAGGGGGGGGTGTTTTTTTTAGTATTTTAGCGGCCTTGGACCCCGGAAGAAGAAGTGTTCCGTCTTGCATCGCGGAAAATCTCCGGGAAAAAAGGCGGAGTTCAATGATCCAGTGAGGTGGCTGCCTAAAACCCCCCCCGGACCGAGAAGGGGGTTGTCTCGAATGATTTGGCCCCCCACGTCGGGGGGGTTTTTAATATCGTTCTGGCCCCCGCGCGTGTGGCGCGAGGCCCCAAATGACCAAGTACTGTGGCTTCCCCCCGCGGACCCCCCCCCCGGGGGCCCGTCCGGTGTATGTTCCCCTCCGACCGGGCGGCCAAAGGGTTTTGTTCCCCAAATGGGGCGGGATTCGGGCTTAGAGGCGTTCAGTCATAATCCCCAATGGTAGCCTGCCCCATTGGCTTATCACCCAAAACACGAAAAACCAAATTCTGAAATCTGGGGTTTCCCCTCTCTTTGGGGCAGAATTTTTACCGTAGCCACTTGTTTTTCGTAGGGAAAAAAAAAACCTGTCTCACGCGGTCAAAACCCACTCCGTTCCTTTAGTGGGTGAAAACCCAATTTGGCGAATTCTGCTTCGAATGATAGGAAGAGGACATCGAAGATCAAAAAAAAAACGTCGCTATGAACGCTTGGCTCCCAAAAAGCCAGTTACCCCTGTGGTTTAAATTTTTTTTGACACCTCTTGGGGAAAAAAACCCAAAAATTTAAAAGGATCGATAGGCAAAACCCTTTTTCCCGGGTTTTTTTCGTACTGAAAATCAAATCGCGAGTTTTTTCCCCTTTTTTCTAAAGCGAGGTTTCCCCTCTCGCTGGGGCTGCCTTAAACCCCCGGTTACCTTTTGACAGATGCCCCCCCCAGTCAAACTCCCGCTGACAGGGGCTTCAGAGCGGAAACGCCCCGGCGGGAAAAAAGGGGGGGAGCTTTTCCAGAAGTTTTTGGGGGTTTTCGCCCCCCCCTTTCCCCCGATAAAAAAGTAAAAAAACGAAAAAATAGGGGTATTTCAGGTCCGGGCCCCGCTCCCACCTATCTAACCTCCGTCTCTTCACAAAGTGGGGTAGAGTTAAAACTCAAAAAGGGTCTTCTTTCCCCGCTGATTCCGCCAACCCGCCCCCCGGGGTGTGGTTTTTGTTTGATAGTGATAGGGGCAGGGGGAATTTTTTTAAAACCATTCAAGCGCGTCCTAATTAGTTTTCGGGGCATTTTGGTTTCCTTAAGGGTCATAGTTACCCCCCCCGTTTACCCCCCGTTGAAATTTAATTTCTTCATTTTTAATTCAGAGCCTGGCGAAATAATGCCGTCAACACGAGTGAGGGGCCCTCGAAAAGCTTTTTTTTAATTTTGGAAAAACGGTTTTCCCCCGGCCCCTCCCCCTTCTGATTGACTGTTAAATCCCCGCCGCGTGACGGCCAAAGCCCCACCTAGGGTGAGGCGGCCCCCGGGGAAAGGGTTTTAAAGGCGACCCCCAAATCGGCCCCCGCCCCCCCCCGGAGAGAAGGGGGGAAGGCCCTGCCCCCCCGCGGGTCCCAAAAAAGCTTAAACTCCCCCCCCATGCCCCCTCTCAACCCCAAACCTTTTCCCAAAATTTTTGGTTTTCCAAAATTTTCCCCTTTCCCCCCCCACATTGTTCTATGTAGGGCGTGAAACCTTGGAGCCCCGGGTGGGGTTTTGGGGTGGGGTGGCACGAGAATACACCGTTCGTTTGGGGTTTTCAAGGGGCCCACCGGGGCGAAAACCCGGGCCCCGCAAGAGCCCCGGTGCTTTTCCCGGGGGAAACCCCTTTCCCCCCCTCCGGGCAAGCCGATTCCAGGGAGCGAGTCCCCCTTTCAAAGAAAAAAAGAACTTTCCGGGGTCTGGCCCCACGTCTCCCCTTTTTTTTTTTTTCGTTGCCGCACATGGCCCCAGGGGGCCAATCTCCGTTCCAGGTTCGGGAATTTTAAACCCGTTTTCCCCTTTTGACCAACGGGCACATATTTATGTTTTAAACCCAAAAAAAACAAAGGGTTCGATTCAGAAGGGGCTTCCCCATCTCTTAGGACCGCTTGGACCCATGTTCAATGCTTTCACATGGAACCCTTCTCCCTTCATTTTAAAAAAGTTCTGTTTTTTTTATTTGCTATTTACCACCAAGATCTGCGCCTGCGGCGGTCCACCCAGACTCGCCCCCCGGTTTTCGGCCTCAGCAGGGCCCCTCAAACTCGCTTCAGCTTGGACGGGGGGGTTTTTAAAACCCCCCCCCAGTGCCGAGCGGCCGGTAGGGGTCTGACGCTCCGCGCCACCCATTTTCAGGGGGGTTGATTCGGCAGGGGGGTTTTTAAAAACTCCTTGCGGTTTTCCCCTTTTCCCCTGGCCCCCGTCCTGCTGTCTATACGCCCAAAAAACCTTTTATGGGGTTTGATGTCGTAACGTTGGACCTTCCCCCGGGCGTTTGGTTCATCCCACAGCGCCAGTTTGTTTTCCCAAAAAAGGCCACGGGGGGATTCACATTCGAAGGCCCGGCCCCCAACCAGCGAGTCGGATTCTTCCCCTTTTTAAAGTTTGAGAATATTTGGGCTTTTTGTCCCCAAGGCCCCTTTTTCATTCCTTTACCGGATAAACTGCTCCCCAGTGCCACTTTTTGAGGGAAATTGGGGGGAAAAACCCGCTACTAGATGGTTCGATTAGTTTTTTGCCCCTATCCAAGTTTGACGATCGTTTGGGACGTCGAATGCTGCGGACCTCCACCAATTTTCCCCGGGTTCGTCCACTCAGGCATGTTCACCATTTTGGGGCCCAAACCCGTGACGCTTTTTCCCGCCTCCCGACAACCGGACGAGCGGGCCGGGGGGTGCCCCCCCTTTAAAAAGGGAAAAAAGGGGGTCCCCCTGGCAAGGTCAGAGACCGGCCCCTCGCTTTTCACTTGCCGGGGGGTTTTTGTAGCCCCAAAAGACTCGCGCGATGTTAGACTCTTGGTCCGTGTTTAAAAGGGGTCGGGTGGGGGGCCAAACCCATTCGCCCCCGACCCTGTCCCCGGGGGGGCCCCCCCCAATCCATCCAGGGAACGGTCGGCAGCCGGTTGCCCAGTCTCGGGCCGTGGGGACACCCGGGGGGGGCGAGGCGGCCCGGGTCGCGAGGCGGTCCTGGGTTTCCCCGAGGGAGGGGGCAGGCGGGGTTTTATACCAGTGGGGGGAAGCGCACCCACCATCCCCCCCCCCTTTCTGACCGCCTGAGAAACCCGGGTCGTGGGGCTTCCCCCGGGAAAAATTGGCCACGGTTCGGACCGGCCCCGCCCCCGGGGAGCCCGGGGAAAAAATTTTCGACCCACCGGGCAGGCCCCGGGCAAACCCCCCCCCAGCTGAATTCCGCGGGGTTTTTGGGCCCCCCCGTTTACCCACGGTTTCACGTACTTTGAACTCTCTCTTAAAAATTTTTTTTTTAAATTTCCCTCCGGTACTTGTCCGCTATCGGACTGTCCCCAGTTTTTTCCTTTTTGGGGTTTCCCCCCCGCTTTGGGTGCATTCCCAAACAACCCGATGGGGGGAAAAAGCTCGAAAGGCCCCCCCGACCAGTAGCCAAAAAAGGGCCCGACACCCTTTCTGGGGGGCCCCCCCAAGGGGGACTTCGGCCACCGGTGCGGACAAAAATTGAGCCCCCTCACCACAGTTCCCCCCGGCGCAGTCCCCGGTTGTTTTGGTGCTGGGTTTGGTCCCGCTTCATCCCCCTTTTGAGGGAATCCTTGTTAGTTTTTTTTCCCTTTTTTTGTGAATGTTAAATTCAGGGGGAATCCGTCCGACTTTAGGTCGGGGAAAAAAGAAATCGGGGCAACACTTGCAGCTTCCTGGGTCTTCAGAAGGGTTTTTTTTTTCAGGGGTCGATCGGGGAAAAAGGGGGGTTTTTGGGGGAAACCAGTCCGACCTGCCTTCTCGCGCGAAAAACCCCCCCTTTCCCGACGGGGGAAGACGAGAGCCCTTTCCCCCCTCCCCCCCCCTTCCTTTTTTTTTTTTTTTCCCTGGTGCCGACCCCCCACAACAAAGTTGGGGGTTAGAAGACAACAAAGGGCTGGGATTTCCAAAAAAAAACCAGGGGGGCCAAGAAAAAGAACCGCAAGAAAGGGGCCCCGATGAGGGAAAAGGGGCCCCCCCCACCACAACCCCCCTTGCCGGCTTTACCCAGCAAAGGGGGTCAGTTCCCGGGGCCCGGGTCTCGTTTTTTGAGCCCCCGGGGCCAAAAAAAAGGGACGAGGACTAATGCGCCAGAAACGGGCCCCGGGGATGGGTAGAACTTCGGGCCCTCAGACGGGGTGGCCCCCAAAGGGGGGGGCCCTTGGCCGAAAAATGCTTCAAAGTGTCGATGTTAATGTGTCCCCCAATTCCCCATTATTCACCAGCGGGGGGGGTTCTTCATCGACGGCCCCCGGGCCCAGTGGGTCCACCGCCTAAAGTTGTTTCATTTTTTTTCTTTTGAGCTCCCCCAAAAAAGTCAGCTCCGACCCCCCCAAAAGGCAACCTTTGATCGAGCAGACAGTTTTCGGTTTTTTACGCAAAAAAAAAGAAAGCGGGTTTTAAAAAAAAAAAAGCACGGGGGGGGCCACGGGACACTTTTGGCCCCTTCCCCCTTAAAACCCCCCCCCTCCCTAATACGGGCAGAGAGGGAGGGAAAGATAACCCGAAAAACCCCCCGTTGCGCTCTTTAAAAATTTTGCCAGGAAAAAGGGCAGGAAGTGCGGGAAAAAAGGGGAGCACAGGCCGTTCGTTAACGGGACACGGGACCCCCTCCGCTTCCCCTGGGCGAGGTACCGACGGCCGCAGCCCCCGGGGGCCCGAACAGGCCAGGTACCCCCAGGGCACAGTTTCGGGGGGGGCCAAGGCCGGCTCCAAAAAGGAAAAAAAACCCCGGGCCCCCGAGGACTTTTTGGGGGGCCTCCCCTTTGCATTCGGCCAAACAAACCGATGCGATTGTTTTTGGAAAAACCCCCAATGACCTTCCCCGGGGTTTTTTTACGGAAACCTTGTTACGACTTTTAAATTCCTTAAACGTTTAAGTTCGAGGTTTCCGACCCCGGCGCCCCCCGGGAAAAGGGGGGGGGCCCAGCCAACGAGGGGGCCCCACTAAAAACCCCCCAATCGGTAGTAGCGCGGGGGGGGGTGCAAAAGGGGAGGGACGTAATCAACGCGGCTTTTGAAACGCCTTTGGGGAAATTTCCCCCTTTTTTTTGGGGGAAAAATTTCAAGCCCCCAAACCCTATCCGAAGGGATTCAACGGGTTTTTCCCCCCCCCCTTTTTGCCGGGGGAACCCGCTGTTTCCCCTTTAGTGTAGCGGGGTCGGCCCCGGAATCAAGGGCATCCAGACCTGTTTTTTTCTAAAACCCTCGTGGGGGTAAACGCCACTTTCCCCTAAAAAATTAGCCCACCATAAAAGGTTTGGGGGAATATTTTTAGGTTTGATCTCGTTCGTTAGGGAAATTTAAACCCGAAAAAAATCGCTCCACCAACTAAGAACCCATGCACCACCACCCCCAAAACAAAAAAAAATTTATAAAACTGTAAAACCTAAAAGGTCCCCCGGGTGATTTTTTCCCCCTGTTGATCAAATTAACCGCGGTACACCCCCGGGGGGGCCCCTTTCCCGTAATTTTCCCTTTTGTTTCAGCTTTGCAACCATTTTCCCCCCCAACCCCCAAAACGGGGGTTTTCCCCCGGGGCTGCCCCAAGTGATGAAAAAAAACCCAAAGCAAATTTTGTAGTTGGCATCTTTTTTGGGCCCAAAAACTACGCGGTATTTTTCTTTCTTCGAACCTCTGATTTGTTCTTGACTAATAAAAAACAGTTTGGGAAAAATTTCTTTCGAAAAGTTTTCGTCTTGCGGGATCCAAAAAATTTTTCACCCCTAACACCCCCAAACGGATGCCCCGTCGTCCCCCTTAATCATTACCTCGTTTCCGAAAACCACAAAATAGAACCGAGGTCCTATTCCTTTTTTCCCAAATGCACCTTTTCGGCAACGTGCCTGCTTTGAAAAAACTCAATTTTTTTTAAAGTAAAATTCCCCGGCCCCCCCAAACGCTCAACGAAAGCCCCAAAAGGGCTGAAAAAACCCGGGGAAAGGTAGGGGGAAAAGATACACGCGGGGGCCGCCCCGGGCGGACCGCGCGCCCATGCCTGGGTCCAACTACGAGCTTTTTAATCGAAAAAAAATTTGTATACGCTATTGAGCGGGGAATTACCGGGGCTGGCCCAGACTTGCCCCCAAATAGATCCTCTTTTAAAAAGGGTTTAAAGTGTACTCTTTAAAATTTCGGAGCCTCAAAAGAGTTCCGTATTTTTTTTTTTGTCACTACCTCCCCCCGGAGGGGGTTTAAGTTGCGCGCTGCTCCCTTTCCCCGGATGTGGTACCGTTTTTATGCCCCCTTTTGAATCAAACCCCCGTTTCCCCCAAAAAACCCTTGCAACATGGTGGGGAGATCACGTACCATCGTAAATTTGATAGGGCAGACTTTTTAAAGATCGTGGGCCGGGGTCGAGGCCATCGATCGGCAAAAAGTTATCCATGTCACCAAAGGGGGGGGAGAACCGATGGTTTTGAACAATAAAAAGCGCTCTTTCCGGAGGGGGGGGGGCTGGTAGGATGTTTTGCTCTGATTTCCACAGGTTTTTCCAAGTAAATTTGGTTTTTTTTTAAGGGGAAACCCGACTGATTTAATGAGCCATTCGCGGTTTCACCGCGAGGGGGTAACTTAGCCCGATGGCTTAATTCCCTTTTAACAAGCTATGACTACTGCAAAAAAACCCGAATGCAACCCCAAAAAGTTTGGTCGGGCAAAAAACAACGGTCACGGAGGGGGGGGTGTCAACACCCCCCCCAACTCCCCACCCGCCAATCTCTCCCCCAAAACCCAAAAGGTTTTTAGGTGGGGCCGCTACTCCAGAGGTTTGAAAATCCGTGGGGACCCGCGTCAGCGAGACCAGCCAGTGAATGGAGGGAGTTCGAGGACTTCACCCCTTCCGGGGGCCCCCCCCAAAAAAAGGGGCGGTCGGAAAAAAAACCCGGGTGGCCCCCTTTTTCCCCCCCCCCCCGGGCGGAGGGGCCGAGTTTTCGGGGGGGGTGTGTGTGGACAAAAAAAAAGGGTTGGGGCAACCCCCCCCTGCAAAAACCACACCCCGCACGACAAAACCCCCCTTTTGGTACCCTCCCCCCCTCACTTTTCCCCAGCAAGCGACGCTCGGTTGAAAGGGCGGCCCTTTTTTTTAAACCCCCTGCAGGCGTTACCTGTAAGACGGAGGGACAGGGTCCTCGTTAAGGGAAAAAGGGGAGGGAAAAAAGGGGGGTTTTTCGCTGACCCCCCTTTTGGGGGACGGGGCCCCCAAACATCCCCCCCCGTGGCGGGGGGAAAAAGGGGAAAACAGCACGCTTTCCCCACCCCGTCGTTTCCCCAGGGGCCCGGGAAACCCTTTTTCGGCCCCCCAGACGCTCGGAAAGGCCTCATCCTTTGGGAAAAGGGGGGGTGAAGAGACCCAACCTTGCGCACTCCTCTGGGGGCTCGCAACGGGAAGCCCCGGCGAATCAAAGGGGGGGCCTGCTCAAAAAAAACGAACCCCCAACGGGCTCCCGGGCCTCGCACGCGAGGGGCCTTATATTTTGCCATGATCGAAAGGCGGGGGAAAAGCGGCCGGTGGGCCCCTTGAACGAGAGGCTTTAGAAAAAAGGGGGGACCCCGGCAAGACGAGAAGTTTCGCTGGCCCACCCCCGCTCCCGGCCCCGGGGATTTTGGGGTTGAACCCACCCCCCCTCACTTAGCCGGGCACTTGGGGGTGGCAGGGTGCACAGGGGGGCCCACCAAAACCACGAGGGGGTTTAAAAGGCGACCCTTTTGGGGGGCCGTTCTTTGGGGGTTTTGGGAAGGGATGTTTCACCAAAACTGGGCAGGGGGAGGTCCGGTTTAAAGGCGCGTCGGGTTTAGCGTTTGGAGGGGTGCGTGTGGTGGGCGGAGAAAAGGGGGGAGGATGGGAAAGATTTGAGAAAGGGGGTTTTCCTGAGGGAAGTGGGGAGCAGGTCAGCCCAAAAGGGAATGGCCTGTGTGCAGTGCAGGACTGCTGAGCAGGGTTAAGAGACAACCCCCAGACCGCAGCCCTTTTGGGGCAAGCAAAAAAATGGGGACGAAAGGGTGCTGAAAAGAAAACCCAAAAAGTTCAGTAAAAGAAACCCCAGTAAGCCACAGTAAAAACGGCGAAAAAGAAGGGGGGGCACCAAAAACAGGGGGGCAGGGGTTTTAAAAGGGTTTTTTAAAATTCCTTTTTTGGGGCTGGACTGGGTTTTTTGTGGTGGTGTGTTTTTTGGCTGGTATTGAATGGGGGGGCAGAGGGGTTACTTTAAAGTGAGGGGGTTTTGACGGGATGCAAAAGGAAATTAGTGGGGGTGTAATACTGTTCCCAAGAAGGGTACAAACCCGGTACGATTTTTTTTCCGGTAGGGGGTGACTGCGCACCCGGGGTTTGGGGGGCAAAAGGGGACCCTTTGGAGGGGGTGGGGGTACACTGCCCAAGGAAAATGAGGGGCCCAAAAAAAAAAATTTTTCATCATTAAAAAAAAAAGAACAAAAAAAACAGAAAAAAAAACAAAAAACAAAAAACCCAAAACCCCACCACACGCGGGGAACAAAACAAAAACTTTGTCTAATACATAGAGGGGTTTAAAAAAAAGCAAAAACCGGGGAAAAGCCTTTTTTTCCCAATGAATTTGAGTAGTTTTCACACGAAAGGGTATTTTTGAAATGAAAGAGAAGTGGCCTGCTTTGGGAAGCAGTTGAGTGAGGGGTATCGGGGAAGGGGTTTAAAAAAAACAGAAAAAAAAACAACAAAGACACAAGGGATGTGATAGCAGAAGCTTCACATGTTGAGGGTTTTGTCCCTTTGGAGGTGATGGATGGGTACTGTACTAGCTCGTAGTGCGGGGTTTGGTGAGAACGAACGCTGACTTGAAGATAACTACAACTGGAGTGACATAGAAGCAATACATACATACAGACTTTTTTTTTTAAGACAGAGACAGTCAGAGGGTCACAGAGAGAGAGAGAGAGGAGATGTATGTCCATTTCTGAGACACATAATATATAACCTTTTTATATATATTTTCATATATATAAAAAATGTATATATATGTGTCTCTGAGAATCGGACATACATCTCTCTCTCTATTCTCTCTTGTCTCTGTCTGTCTCTGTCATAAAAAAAAAAGTCTGTATGTATGTATTGCTTTTCTTGGTCACTCCAGTTGTAGTTATCTAAGTGCAGCGGTTGTTATCTCCCAAACCACCATACAGCAGTACAGTTGATCCCATACATCACCTTTCACAATGGGTCAAAAACCCTCCATCATGTGATGCTTATGCTTGTCACATCCCTTGTTGTCTTTGTTGTTTTTTTTTCTGTTTTTTTACAATCTGTCCTGTATGTACCACTCACTCAACTGTCTCATTGCTGTGTCCCACTTCTCTTTTCCATTTCACAAACTAGGCTGTGCTGTGCTGGTACACTACTTGCAAACCTTCATTGACATACATAGGCTTGCTTTTCAATGTTAGCTTTATCTTTTTACCTCTCATATGTATGTGCACATCTGTCTGGTGTCTTGCTTCCTGCGTTTGTGTGTGTGGGTGTGTCTGTCTGTCTGTCTGTCTGTCTGCAATCGATCGGGATTCATTGCCACTCATTGCCTTGTGGCGCAGTTGCTCATCATGACCCGTCCCGTACCACTGGCTGCCTTTGCTCTCTCCTGACTCCGGCCTGCGCTATGTCTCCACCTCAACTGGCAAAGGCAATAGTACCAGGGTAAGTACCCTCTCTCTGCACAGACGCCCCTGGGCATTATACACCACCCATAAGTCTGTGCATCTGTCTTAACCACTCACGTATCGTAACGCAGTTGCCAACTCTCATCGCAATACCAGCCAAAAACATCACACGCACACTACAAATACTACGTACAAGTACTGTCTGTCCCCTTGAGGAAAGGCTTCTCCCTTGCTAAATCATTGCCTCTCTCTTTGCTCTGGACTGACCTCCCTGTCTTCTTCGCCTTGCTATGTTACTGTAGGCTTACTGTCTGCTTTCTTACTTGTACTTTGCTTTTCTATTCAGTCACTCCTTTCGTCCCGCAGTTTTGTATTGCACTGGGTAAGGGGCTGCTGGTCTTGGGCTTGTCCTATGAACCTCCTGTCATTGCAGTCCTGCACTGTCAACTGCAGGCCACCTGTCTCTGCTGCTTGGCTGACCACTGCTGCCACTCTCCCTCCTGGATCACACACTGCTCACATCTTTCCCATGCATCTCACCTTCATCGTCCAACCACATCGCTACACCCTCCGTACGCTCAACGACGCGCAATTTCACGGAAGCCTTCCACTGCCAGTTTGGTGCCACATCCCTTCACGCAACCACCAGATACGGCCCGCCAAGGCTCGCCGTTTTAACCACCTAGTGTGGTTTTGGCTGGGCCGCCACCAGTGTGCACCCTGCCACTGCCAAGTGTCCCGGCTATAGTGGAGGGGGTTTGTGGAGTTGCTCACGCCAAGCTGCCTGCGGGCCGGGGGGGGAGCGAGGGCTGGGGCCAGCGTAGACTTCTCGTCTTCGGCCTCGGTCCCGGCCTTTCTTCTAAGCCTGCTCGTTGAGCAACGGGCCCAGCCGGGCGTCTCGTTTGTCCCCTCGCTTTCGTTCATGGCGGATATAGAGGCCGCTCGGGTGCAGCGAGGTCGGGTATGTCCTGTTGGGGGTTCGTCTGTTTTGTTGCAGGACCACCCCTTCGATTCGCCGTGCTTCCCGTCTGCGGAGTCCCGAGACGTGATGTGCGCAACGGTCTGGCTTCTCTTCTCACCCCCTCGGTTCAAGATGGGATTGAGGCCATTTCCGGAGCGTCTGGCGGTACGTAGAAGGTTCCGTTGCCATCTGGTGAAGGACGGGGTGGGGAAAGCGTGCTGCTTTCCTTCTCCTGACCGACGGGCGTGGGATGCTTGGGTCTCCGTCCGACAAGAAGAGGGCTCAGCGAGAATCCGCTTTCCGCTCCCTTTCCCTTTAACGACGGACCCTCGTCCCTCGGCGTATTAACAGTGTAACGCACTGCACTGGTCTCGAACAAAGGGCCGCTCGTCTTCAAATCCCCGAGCGGTGTCTTGCATGTGGTAAGTGAGCGGGGGGGAGGGTATCAAGAGGTTTGTCTGTGCAGACACGGTGCTGGTGTGTTGCAGGGGGGGGTTGTCCATACCCTCTTTTTGTCTCATCACACACACAGCCCCTGCCGATAACTCGGCACCTCCGTCCCGCTGGGAGGGAGGAAGGGGCGCCCGCCGGCGTCTTTTTCCGATCCGCCGGCCGATTGACGGGCCCGGATGGGGTGATTGAAAGCTCCTCGAACGTACTCCATTCACTGGCTGGTCTCGCTGCACGCGGGTCGCCCACGGTCTTCAAACCTCTGTGAGTAGCGGCCCCACCTGCTGACCGTTTGGTCGTGGTGAGAGGAGGTTCTGGCGGCGTTGCCGGAGTTAGAGGGGTGTTGGACACCCCCCCTCCGTGGTCTCGTTGGTGTTGGGAACCGAGACACCTAATGACTCTTTTGGGTTGCAATTCTGGTTGATCCTGCCAGTAGTCATTGCTTGTCTCAAAAGAGTAAGCCTTGCATGTCTAAGTTCACTCCCTCGTGACGGTCCCCCCTAAAAACTGCGTATGGCTCATTATATCAGTCGAGGGTTTCCTTAGATGATCCAATTTTACTTGGATAACTGTGGTAATTCTAGAGCTAATTACATGCCTACTGCTCCGACCACTCCGGGAAAGAGCGCTTTTTTTAGTTCAAAAACCAGTCGGGTTCTTATCGCCGTCCTTTGTTGACTCTGGATAACTTTGTGCCGATCGCTTGGCCTCGAGCGGCGGACGCTTCTTTCAAATTGTCTGCCCTATCAAAATGCGATGGTACGTGATCTGCCTACCTTGTTCATGCAACGGGTAGCGGGGATTCAGGTTCGATTTCCGGTGAGGGAAGCATGAAGAAACGGCTCACACATCATCCTAAGGATGGCAGCAGGTGCGCGCAACTTACCACTCCTGGCACGGGGGAGGTTGGTAGTGACGGAGAAAATAACAATACGGAACTCTTTTGAGGCTCCGTAATTGGAGCCAGGAGTACACTTTTAAAAACCCTTTAACGAGGTTTCTATGGAGGGCAAGTCTTGGTGCCAGCAGCCGGGGTAATTCCTGCTCCAATTGCGTATATAAAGTTGTTGCGTATTAATAATGCTCGTAGTTGGATCTCAGGTATCGGTGCGCGCGCGGTCCGCCTCGCGGCCGCGGGTCACTGCCGTGTATCTTTTCCATCCTACAGCTTCCCGGTTGTTCAGCCCATGGTGCTCTTCGTTTGGAGAGTTTTGGGTGGCGGAACGTTTACTTTGAAGAAATTAGTAGTGTTTTCAAAGAGGCAGTTGCTATGAATAATGGTGCATGGAATAATGGAATAGGACCTCGGATTCTATTTTGCTGGTTTTCGGAAACACGAGGGTATTGATTATGAGGGACAGACGGGGGCATCCGTTTATGTGCGGTGTTTTAGTAGAGTGGAAATTCTTGGATCTTCGCAGACGAACAAGCTGCGAATAGCATTTGACAAGCAGGTTTTCATTAGTCATGATACGAAAGTCAGAGGTTCGAAGACGGATCAGATTACCGTCGTAAGTTCTGTCCAATATACGGATGCCTACTAGCGATTCGCGGCGTGTTGCTTCATCGACTCTGCGGGCAGCTTCCGGGAAACAAAAGTTTTCGGGTCCGGGGTGAAGTGATGGTTGCAAGCTGAAACTTAAAGGAATTGACGGAAGGGCAACCCACCAGGAGGTGGAGCCTGGCGGCTTAATTTACTCAACACGGGAAAACTCATCCGGTACGGACACTGTAAGGATTGACAAGATTGATAGCTTCTTTCTTGATTCGGTGGGGTGGGGTGGTGGGTGCATGGCCGTTCTAGTTGGTGGAGCGATTTGTCTGGTGAATTCCGAGAACGATCGACGACTCTAGCCTACTAAATAGTTCGCGATCCTTATGCGTCGGCGCTAACTTCTTAGAGGGGAACAAGTGCGTTTAGCCAACGAGATTGAGCAATTACAGGTCTATGTGTATGCCCTTAGATGTCCGGTCGGCCGCAAGCGCGCTACACTGAAGGAATCAGGTGGCTTCCTCCCTGGCTCGAGAGGGCTGGGAAACCGATTGATGCCCTTCGTGATAGGGATTGGGGCTTGAAATTGTTCCCCTATGACGGGAATTCCCAGTAAGCGCGAAGTCATAGCTCGCGTTGATTACGTCCCTGCCCTTTGTTTACTACATCAGCCGTCGTCTCTACCGATTGAAGGTTTGTGAGGGCTCGGATTGGTCTCGGCACGCCCTTTACCGGGCGGCGCCGTGGGTCGAAGAAGACGCTCGAACTTGATCGTTTTAGTGGAAGTTAACAAGTCGTAACTAAGGTTTCCGTCGTGTGAACCTGCGGAAGTGATCATTAACGGTTTCCAAAATACACATCGCATCGGTTTTGTTTGGCCGCGATTGGCAAGGGCGGTGAGGACCCACCAAGTCCTCGATGGGGCCGGTTGGTGTTTTCCTTCTGGAGCCGGCCCTTGGCTCTCCCGAAACTGTGATCATGTGGGGTTCCTGCCTGTTCGGGAATGCCGGGCTGCGGCCGTCGGTACGCTCGTCAGGCCGGATGCTGGAGGGAGGTGAGTTGTCCTGGTTTACGAACAGCCCGCCTGTGCGTGCCGGTCCTCTTGACCGCACAGGATTGGAGGGCTGCTTCTCGCACCTCCGCCTTGTGCCTGTGCGAAGGTTTAAAGAGCGCAACAACGGGATATTTTCTCGGGTTATCTTCCCTCCCGTCTCTGTCGTATATGGAGACAGGGGGTTTTTTAGGGAGCCAGAGTGTCCCTGTGCCGCCCCCGTGGTTCTTTTTTTTTCTCATACCATCGCATTTCTTGTATTTTGCGTGCTAAACCTGCAAACTGTCGTGCTCGATGCAGAGTTGCCTCTTGTCGGGCGGAGCGGACGTGCCCTGGCTGGAGCTCGAAAGAAAAGAAATTGGAAACAACTTTCAGGCGGTGGATACTCGGCTCGTGCCGTCGATGAAGAACGCAGCAGCTGGTGAACTAATGTGAATTGCTGGTCAATTGAACATCACGACTACTGTTGATAACGCATATTGCGGCCAGGGTCCGTCCTTTAGGCCACGCCCGTCTTGGGGTCGGCGAAGTTCTTACCCATCGACGGTGGCTACGTGTTCTGGCGCATTGAGCCTCCTCGTAGCCTTTTCCTTGGCTCCGTGGCTCCTAAATCGAGACCCCGGGCTCCGAATGAACTCCTTGCTGGGTGAAGCCGGCAGAGAGGTGTGTGTTGGTCTGTGACGGGCCGTTTCCTCATCGGGGTATTTCTTGTCGGTTCTTCTTCTTGGTCCCCCCTTGGTCTTTTTTGGCATATCCAGTCCGTCTGAGTGTCGTCAGAACTACCCCCAACTTTGTTGTGTGGGAGGTCGGTCGACAGGGAGGGAAAGCCAAAAAATTATAGGCAAGTGGCTGGGAGTGAGGAGGGGCTCTCGTATTCTCCTCGTCAGGAAGGGGTGGTTTCGCGCGAGAAGGACATGGCTTCGGACTGGTTATGCCAAACATGCCTTACTCGATCGATCCCCTGACCTAAAAACCTTTGAAGACCAGGAAGCTTGCAAGTGTTGCCACGATTTCTGATTTCCGACCTCAGATCAGGTCGAGGATTACCCGCTCTGAATTTAGAGCATTCACTATAGCGGAGGAAAAAAGTAACTATACAAGGATTCCACGTAACGGCGAGGTGAAGCGGGGGACCAGCCCAGCACCGATCAACCGGCACTGAGGGCGGGAACTGTGGTGTATGGGACGTCAACTGTCGTCCGCACGCGTGGCCGAAGTACCTCTGATCGGGGCCTCTCCCTGAGTGGGTGTTCAGGCCTTTACTGGCTACTGGTTCGGTCGGCTGCGAGCGTTCTCCCGAGTCTGGTGTTTGGGGAATGCAGCCTAAGCGGGTGGTAAATAACTCCCATCTAAGCTAAATACTGGCACGAGTCCGATAGCCGGGGACAAGTTACCGTGAGGGTATAAGTTGAAAAGAACTTTGAAGAGAGAGTTCAACGTACGTGGAAACCCGCCTAGAAGGTAAAACGGGTGTGGATCCGCAAAGTCGGGCCCGCGGATTCAGCTCGGAAGGTTCGCCGCGCCTGCTGGGGGTCTGAGATCTTTTCCGGACTCGCTCGGGCGTGCAGGGAAGCGGTCAGACACCGTGTGCACTTTCCGCGGGGCCAGAGCGCCTCGGACCGTTCTCAGGGCGGTCTGTAGGCGGCGGGGTGCATGGTATGTTGTGCGCTTCGGCCGGCCACTGGTATGCCCCGCTGTCCCGATCCGCTCGGGGGACCGAGGAGCGCCGTCGGCGTTCAGGGCCGCCTCGCCCTCCACGGGATGTCCCGACTGGCAGAGACTGGGGCAACCGTGTCTGCCGACCGCTTCCCTGGATGGAATTGGGGTGGGCCCCGCCGGACACAGGGTTCGGTGGCGATTCGGTACGGCCCTCCACCCGACCCGTCTTGAAACACGGACCAAGGAGTGAAACATGCGCGGCGAGTCGTTGGGTCGTAAGAAACCCGATGGCGAAGTGAAAGCGAGGGCCGGTTCTTTGACCGTTGCTCAGGTGGGATCCCTTCTTTCTTTTAAGGGGGGCGCATCCTCGGACCGTCTCGTCCCCGCGTTGTCGGTGCGGCGGAGCATGAGCCGTGCACGTTGGACCCAGGAAAGATGGTGATACTTTGCCTGAGTAGGACCGAAGCCAGAGGGAAAACTTGGTTAGGAGGTCCGCAGCGATTCTGGGACCGTGCAAATTCGATCGTCTAACTTGGGGTATAGGGGCGAAAGGACTAATCAGAACACATCTAGTAGCTGGTTCCCTCCGAAGTTTACCTCCAGGATAGCTGGCACTCGGTATGCAAGTTTATCCGGTAAAGCGAATGTTTAGAGGCCTTGGGGATCGAATCGTCCTCAACTATTCTCAAACTTTAAGATGGGTAAGAAGTCCGACTCGCTCGATTGGAGCCGGGCCTTTGAATTGGGAGTGCCCATGTGGCCACATTTTTGGTAAGCAGAACTGGCGCTGTGGGATGACACCAAAACGTCGGTTAAGGTCTAACGTTGACGCTCATCAGACAACATAAAAGGTGTTTGGTCGATATAGACAGCAGGGGGGGGAATAAAACGGTGGCCATGGAGTCGGAATCCGCTAAGGGATGTGTGTAACAACTCACCTGCCGAATCTACCAGCCCTGAATATGGATGGCGCTGGAGCGTCAGACCCATACCGGACCGCTTTCGGCATCCTCGGGGCTGGGGTGTTAAAACCCCCCCTGTCCAAGCTGAAGCGTGAGTAGGAGGGCCGCTCGCGGTGTGAAGCGCCGAAGCTGGGAGCAGAGGTCTGGGTGGAAGCCGCCGCGTGGCGCAGTCTTGGTGGTAGTAGCAAATATTTCAAAACGAGAACTTTGAGAGATGAAGTGGAGAAGGTTCCAATGTGACCAGCAGTTGAAACATGGGTCAAGTACGGTCCTAAGAGATAGGTGAGTCCGTTCTGAAATCGAAGCACTGTTGTTTGTTTTGTTTTAACATGTCATAATATGTGCTCTCGTTGGATCGAAAGGGAATCGGGTTAATATTCCGAACACCTGGAACGGAGTAGGTTCCTCTGGGGCCATGTGCGGCAACGCCATATCTTGCCAACGAGAGTGGGAGAGTTCGGAGAGACCCACGGGGAGAGTTCTCTTTTATTTGTAAGGGACTCGCTCCCTGGAATCGGCTTGCACGGAGTTGGGACACGGGGTTCCGTATAAAGCACCGCGGTCTTGCGGTGCGGTGCGTCTCGGTCGGCCCTTGAATAATCCCACGGAGACGGTTTGTTGTGATTCTCGTGCCAGGCCGTAACCATATCCGCAAGCAGGTCTCCATAGGTGCACAGCATCTAGTCGGATTAGGTTAGAACAATGTAGGTAAGGGAAAGTCGGCCAAATTGGGATCCGTAACTTCGGGAAAAGGATTGGCTCTGAAGGACTGGTCAGTCCGGGCTGGATTGTGAAGACGGGTTTCGGGACTGCCGCGGGAGATGGGGAGGCCTTTCCTTTCTCTCACGGGGCGGGGAGGTGCGGGGGCCGAGTGAGGATTCGCCGGTTCTACCTTCCGTGGACCGCCCTCGCTAGGGTGGCGGCTTCGGACGTTACGTCGGCTGGCAATTTACTGTCAACTCAGAACTGGCACGGACCAGGGGAATCCGACTGTCTTAATTATATATCAAAGCATTGCGCTGGCATCAACTCGGTAGTGGACGCAATGTGATTTATGCCCAGTGTCTGGAATGTCAAAGTGAAGAAATTCAATCAAGCGGGGGTAAACGGCGGGGGGAAGTACTACTGATATTTAGTAGCCATAATGCCTCGTCATCTAATTGTGACGCGCAGAATGGATTAACGATGATTCCCAACTGTCCCTTATCTACTATCTGCGAACCCCAGCAAGGGAAAGGGCTCTTGGCGGATATCAGCGGGGATAGAGACCCTGTTGAGCTTGACTCTTGTCCGACTTTGGTGAAGCGACATGAGAGGTGTCAGCATAGGGTGGGAGCGCCCAGCGACCTTGAAATACCATACTTTTATCGTTTCTTTACTTATACAGTCGAGCGGAGAGCGGTGGCGCAAGCCCCTGCTTTCTGAAGTAAGCTCCCGGACCTTTAGTGGCCGGGGGCGATCCGCTCTGTAAGGACCGGTCAGGCGGGGGAGTTTGGACTGGGGCGGGGCGGTACATCTGTCAAAGGTAATTTAACGCAGGTGTCCTAAGGCGAGCTCAGCGATGGACGGAATCCTCGCGTTGTGTAAAAGGGCCCAAATGCTCGCTTGATTTTGATTTATCAGTACGTATACAAGACCGTGGAAAGCGTGGCCTATCGATTCTTTTGACTTTAGGAGTTTTAAGCAAGACGGTTGTCAGAAAAGTTAACACGGGATAACGGGCTTGTGCAGCCATGCGTTCATAGCGACGTTGCTTTTTGATCCTTCGATGTAGGTCTCCTATCATGGCGAGAGCATGAATTCGCTAGCGTTGGATTGTTCAGCCCCACTTATAGGGAACGTGAGCTGGGTTTAGACCGTCGTGGAGACAGGTTAGTTTTACCCCTACTGATGACAAGTCGTTGCTACGGATAAGTTCTGCTCAGTTCGAGAGGTAAACCGCAGATTCAGACATGTTGGTTTTTACGGCTTGGCTGATAAGCCAATGGTGCTGAGGCTACAATCTGAGGGATTATGATAGAACGCCTCTAAGTCAGTATCCCGCCGGATTTGTATTCGATGATCCTTAGTGCACCGCCCGCGTCGGATCGGGCAACGATACACCGAGACGGTACCCGGCAAGCAGGGCTTGGTCCGCGGTGGTGATAGCTCAAGACTTGGTTCATTGGCCGTCGCGACCTCGAGCTGCTCGCACGCAGCGGGGACCAGCACACGATATTCACCCCATGCGACGTGGCGGTGCCAAATCATTCGTTAGACGACCTAGTTCTCTGGTCGGGGTGTCGTAGCTTTAGAGAGCAGCCCCCTTCACTGCGATCTATTGTGACTCAGCCTTGGACAGGAGATTTGTCCGCGATCGCAAGACGGACACACTTCTCTCTTCCTGGCGTCCTGGCCCCTTGGCTACTACTTACTAACTTGAAAACTACCCCCCCCTCCTTTTAAATATTATCTGAGTGAGGGGCGGGACACCGTTACGTAGGAGTAGTAGTCAGCGCTGCTGCTCTCGCGTCACGCCGTGTCATCCCAGCTGGTGACGAGGGGGTAGGTCGTAGAAAATCCACTTGAGCCAACTGTAGCACACTGATTGTCCGCCCAACAAACAATGACAATATACAATAAATATAAAACCCTACTATTACTCCCACCCCTCCTACTGTCTGGTAGTAGCACGACGGGAAAGGGGCAGGTGACATACACGCTACACTCACGCCCTCGCAAACCTGTCGCGCGTGTACTACTCGCCCCAGGCGCCCCGCCCTCTTTCAAAGAGAGCTGTTAAGAAGTGTCGTGGTCTACGGCCCCGGCCGCCATCGGATTGGGAAGAGCAACGGTGACTAAAAGAAGGCTGGATCCCTAACCTCTCCTACCCGCCCAGTTCTTACTTTCAAGAGTCACAGCTGACGGCCAGTCACTCTGGAGGGCACCTATTTCACGGGAAAGGTCTGTGGATATACACCGCATCTCTGTGTCCATACTCGCGCGCACTCTACCCTTTCTCTTCTCTCTCTTCTCTTCTCTCTCTCTCCTTCTCTCTCTGGCTCTCTGTCTTTGTCTCTCCTCAAATCAACCTGAACAACCTCCAAATGCTAATGTCCCAACCCATTATAGAACACCCTTGCCAATCCATTCTCTATTCCCAAAACACACCATCCCCATCACTCTTTAACTAAAACTAATACGCAACCACTAATACATACACAATAAACCCTATCACTCAGCAAAATCTTCTATCGTAACAATAAACACACTCATCTACAGTTACTAATAAATCTCACCCGCATAACCATACCCTACTCCCACGCTTGCATAACATTTCTTCCACACTCACAACACTCATCAACCCTCTTTCCTACCCTCACCCTACCCTGTCCTACCCTACCCTACCCTACCCTTACCCCATGCATGCACACCAGCAGTCATCCTGCTCCTTTCCCACCACCACAAACAACACCATGTCGCGCCTCTAACAACACACTCTACAACTCACGCTTGCACCTGCCCACATATCTATTAAGCCCTTGCCCTGTCACTAAAACACGAGTCTTCCTCTAGCTGCCCCTTTCTGCGCCCACAACCACATTGCTCCCCCTCCTGTCTACACCACCTGCCCACCTGCCCACAAACACCACAAATACACCAATCTGCACTCCCTCCTATGCTCCACCTCATCATATCCACTGGGCTATGCAAACCCATATTCATTTGCTGAAAGGCTTACCGGCATGTATACAGTCACAGGTCATCAATCAATCAAGCAATGCATACAACAGCGCAAGTCTTGCCTGCTGGACAGACAAATGTACTAAACTTGGCCCAACCAAAACAGGTGTCCAGGCAAATGACCCGTCTGCACTATAACAAAACAAAGAGATACACACCTGCCCAAGAGATGGATAAATGACAGATGAGTATAGAGAGCTAGGCCAGTTTGAGGCCTGGCCAACTCAAGCACTTGTACTTGTAAAAGACCCCAGGCCGAAGAAGGGAGGAAACAACAAGAACAATCAGCCACTGCAGCAAGTCGCAACCTGCAATCATCCAGCTGCTGATGATATATCCCACAACAAGCTTGGCACATACAACAGCTATAGTCACATTGTATAGAGAGCAGCCAGCCAGTAGGCTCCAGCGCCAACTGATGCACCTGCTGTCCTCCATGTGTAAATGAAGCATTTACTTGGCCAGGCTGCCACCAAACAGGGATCAGGTAATAAAGAAGGGGAAACAACAATCAGCCAGAGACGCATGCCACGATGATGGTGACTACCTTGTATTGAGAATCAAGTCAAGTCAAGCAGCAGCTGTGGAAAAGGAAGACTATACTGCTGCCGAGTTGACAGATCCACAGGTAATAAGGCCGAAGCAATCAGCCACTGGTTCCAAAGCAAAGCGCGGCCAGCCACAGGTCGTGGAAGAGATACTAAAAATAAAAAAAAAAAAAAAAAAAAAAAAAAAAAAAAATATGTATATATATTGATCATGAACGTCAATCAAAACATTATATATATATATAATATAAATGTATGATTATATGTGGTCTCTTAAAATGGGATCATACATTCTCTCTCTCCTCTCTCTGTCTTGTCTGTCTCTGTCATAAAAAAAAAGTCAGTATGTATGTATTGCTTCTATGTCACTCCAGTAGTAGTTTTCTTCAAGTGCAGCGTTCGTTTCTTCACCAGTATCCACCACTTACATGCTGTACAAGTACCATCCTTCACCTTCCTAAGGGACAAATAACCCTCCAACATCTGTGATGCTTCTGCTAGTCACTCCCTTGGTTGTCTGTGTTGTGTTTTTTTTCTGTTTTTTTAAATCTGTCCTGAGTACCAATCATTCAACTGTCATTCAGCAGGTCCTCTTTCGTTCATTTCACAAATAGGCTGCTGCTGTGCTGTACAATACTGCAAACTTCATTGACAAACAAGCTGCTTTTCCAGGTTAGCTTCTTCTTTTTTACTCTCTATATGTATGTAGCACATCTGTCTGTTTCTTGCTTCCTGCGTGTGTTGTGTGTGGGTGTCTGTCTGTCGGCTCTGTCTGTCGGCATTCGTTCGATTCATTGCCACTCATTGACCTTGTGACGGCGTGCTCACCATTTGGCCATACCGTCCATGGCTGCCTTCTGCTCTCTCCAGACCGGCGGCTGGCTTTCACCACCTCACCTGGCATAAGGCATTATCGTACCAGGGTAAGTACCCTCTCTCTGCAGACAGTGCATTGACTCCCACCACTATGTCCTTTGCATCATTCTAATCCCACTCTCGTAACGTATCGCACGGTCTGCCCCCTCTCATCTCAATACAATGCCATATATCACACACACGCACACACAATACAAAGTCACAGTCCAGTCCTAGGGATGCTAACTCCCTTGCAATACACATGCCTCTTCCATGCTCTGGCTGTCCTCCCTGTCATTCTTCGCCTTGCTTGTACTTGTAGGTCATACTGTCTGCTTTCTACTTGTATTTTGCTTTTCTTTTCAGTCACTCCTTTTCGTCCCGCATTTTAGACTGCCACAGGGAAGGGACTGCTAGGTTCTTGGGCTTCTTGTCTCTGAACACTCTGCTCATGCAGTCCTGCACTGTACAGCAGGGCCACCTGGTCTCTGCTGCTGGCTGACACTGCTGACACTCTCCCTTGTGGACACACCCTGCTCACAGCTTTCCCATGCCTCTCACCTTCTCAGTCCACCACACGCACACCTCCTACCCCAACCTCAACGAGAGCACCCCGTCGCTTTTCAACGGAGCCTACCTGCCCAGTTTTGGTGCAACATCCCTTCACGCTAACCCCCAGTTACGCCGCCATAGGCTCGCCGTTTAACACACCTCGTGGTTTTTTTTGGTGGGCCTCCGTGTGCACCCTGCCACTGCCAAGTGTCCCGGCTCATTGTGAGGGGGTGTGGGTTGCTAAGCCAAGCTTCCAGCGGCGGGAGAGCGAGGCTGGGCCAGCGGAAGACTGCTCGTCTTAGCCTGGTTCCCGGCCTTTTCTTTCTAAAGCCTGCTCGTTGCTACGGGCCCAGCCGGCTCGCGTTGTACCCTCGCCTTTCGTTCAGGGCGATATAGAGGCCGCTCGGCGTGCGAGGTCGGGTAAGTCCAGGTTGGGGGGTGTTGTTTTGTATGCAGGCACCCCTTCGATCGCATGTGCTTCGTTTCTGCGAGTAACGAGTGTGATAGGGCGCATCGGTCTGGTCTCTTCACCCCTCTGTTCAAGAGGGATCATGAGGCCTTTCCGTTAGCGGGAGAGGCGTCTGGCGGGTGCCGTAGAAGGTTCCGTTGCCTTCGGTTGTCGACGGGGTGGGGGAAACTGTGTGCTGCTTTTCCCTTCTCCTGACCGACGGTCGTGGGATGCTTGGGGGTTCCGTTCCGCGACATGAAGACGGGTTCTCAGCGAGAAACGCTTTCCGCTCCCTTTCCCTTTAACGACGGACCACTCGTCCCTTCGGCGTCTTACAGTGTAACGCCTGCCCTGGTTCTCGGAAAAGGGAGCGCTCGTCTTTCATACCGTAGCGTCGTTTGCATGTGAAGTGAGCGGGTGAGGGTTGCCCAGAGGTTTGTAGTTGACAGCGGTGCTGGTGTGTTGCTGGGGGGGGGTTTGTCCAACCCTCTTTTTGTCTCACACGACACACAGCCCCTGCCGATAAATCGGCACCTCCGTCCCCGCTGGGACGGGGTGGAAGGGGGCCACGCCGGCGTCTTTTTCCGACCAGCCCCTGCCGATTGACGGGCCCGGGTAGGGGTGATGCTACCTCGAACGTACTCCATTCAATGGTGGTCTCGTGACGCGGTCGCACCTCGGACTTCAAAACCTCTGTGGAGTATCTGGCCCCAACCTGCTGACCGTTTTGGTCTTGGTGGAGGAGGTCTGGCGGCGTGCCGTGAGTTCGAGGGGTGTTGACACCCCCCCCTTTCCGTGACTCGTTGTTGTTGGAACCGACCTAATGACTTTTTTGGGTTGCATTCTGGTTGGTCCTGCAGTAGTCTATGCTTGTCTCAAAGATTAAAGCAATGCATGTCTAAGTTCCACACCCTCGTACAATTTAATGGTCGAACGCGATATGGGGCTCATTAATTCAGTCGAGGTTCCTTAGATGATCCAAATTTACTTGGATAACTGTGGTAATTCAAGAGCTAATACATTGCCTACCAGCTCGACCCCTCCGGGAAGAGCGCTTATATTTAGTTCAAAACAGTCGGGTTCTGCCCGGTCCTTTGGTGACTCTGGATAACTTTGTGCCGAT